>AWUE01015672.1:0-179081 GCA_001974825.2 Corchorus olitorius | reverse complement strand
AAAAAAGCTAGAGTAACTTAGCATAAAAATTAAATATATATATATATATATATATATATACTAGTTTTAACTTTCACGTGCGTTGTATGTGGCCAAACATGCTTAAATTAAATATTTTTATGAAATTTGATAAACACTATAAAATTTTGATAATCTCCATATAAAATTTTGATAAATACACTATAAAGTTTTTAGGACGATACTATAGAATTTCGAGAATCTCCATATGAAATTTTGTTAACTTCCCTATAAAATTTTGTTACACTCCAGATCCCTAATAAAAATTTTAACAACCACCTAATGAAATTTTGATAACTATCTTATGAAATTTTAATAAACTCCCAATGAAATGTTGGTAAGCGCACATTATGATATTTTGGTAACCTTTCGATAAAATATTGGTAATCACATTATGAAATTTTGATAAACATATCATGAAATTGTGATACCTCACTATGAAATTTTTATAAACCTCCCTATAACATTTTGATAACCTCCATTTCAAATTTTGATAATCTCATGAAATTTTGATAACCATCTTATGAAATTTTGATAACATCCTATAAATTTTTTATAACCTCCTTATAAACTTTTGTTAACCTCCTACGAAATTTTGATAAGAACACTATTAAATTTTGATAACCCCCAATAAAATTTTGATAACCCCCAACAAAATTTTGATAATTAATTACACCATGAAATTACGATAACTTACCTATGAAATTTTGTTAATCTCCCTATAAAATTTTGAGAACCACACTATCAAATTTTGTTAATCTCACTATAAATTTCGATAAACTCATTATGAAATTTTAACTACCACACAATGAAAATTTGATAATCTCTCCCTCTGAAATACCACATTATAAAATTTTATTAACCACACTATGAAATTTTGATAATCTCCCCTCTAAAATTTCGATAACTTCCCTATGAAATTTTGTTACCTCTATGAAATTGTGATTATTACACTATGAAATTTTGGTAACAACACTTGAAATTTTGATAAGCTCACTCTATCTCACTATGTAATTTTTATAAGCACACTATGAAATTTTGATAATCTTCCTATGAAATTTTAATAACTTCCATATAAGATTTCGATAATCGCCCTATGAAATTTTGATAACCAGAATATGAAATTTTGGTAATCTCCCTGTGAAATTTTGACAACCTTCCCATGAATTTCGATAACCTCCTTATGAAATTTAACATCCCATGAAATTGTGATAACTACACTATAAAATTTTAACATCCTACCTATGAAATTTTGGTAACCACACTATAAAATTTTGAAAACCGCACTATAAAATTTTAGTAACCACACAATGAATTTTGATAACTTCCAAAATTAAAACATAGGATCAACAATCCTTTTCTTTTGGTTAAACCTCAACAAAAAAAAAAAGATTTGATTCAATAACCCAAAAGCGAAACCTCCTAAAATAACTCTTTTAAATATATTTCAAGAATTCTTGCAATTAAAACATAAATAATTGATATTAAAAATATTAAAAATAACCTTTAACATATATTAAGATTCAAGCCCAACTTAAAAATAAAGCCCAATATTAATTAATGGTATTTTTGAAATATATTTAAAAAATAAGGGTACAATCGGAAGACATAAAGTTTACCATTATTCGTACTTTTTATATAGTATAGATAAATAGATATAGATAGATATAGATATATTTCTAAATTGATAAGAAAATGAAATATTGATAAGAGCTAATTTGTTCTATATACTGTATGTGATTTTGCCTTATTTTGGATGTCGTATGTGTCGTTTTACCACTATATTTCGCATATTTGTTATTTTAGCCCCATTTGGAGCTATGTTTTAGGAAAATGAAGGTTTAAAGCCATTTTGGATCAATTTGGAGAAACTATTGATTTTGTCTTATTTCGGCCTAGTAGGCCGTTTGAACCCATGAAACTCAAATTGCCAAGCCAGAAGCCTAAATTTGATATTCTTAGACCCAATTCGTTGATATGAAAGCCCAAAAAAAGAGTCCAAGTCCAATCAATAAATTATGATGTAGTAATGATTCAGTCCTGATGCAGCATTGTTAAATCTTATTCAAATGAGGACTTTACAAGAGCAGTTTTGGAAGAAAATTCATAACTTTTGATTCAGAGCTCAGAAAAATGCAAATTAGTTACCGTTGGAAAGAGGATTTCAAGATCTATAACTTTTATGTTTACCTCGAGACCTAATTCTGTCGTTGTAGTGGACAATTTTGCCCTTAAAATTTTTGGACAGAATTGATCCTCTCCTAAACCGACTTGGAGAATATTTTGGATGAAAATTTAGATGCTAAAGATGATGTGGAACATTCCCATTGGCCACATTAGATCCTACTTAATGAGGATAATCTAAATTTACATTATTTTAATAATAAATAATTAAAATTTTTTTAATAATGGCAATTTAGAAATATATTTAATAAAAAAGGGTACAATAGGAAAACATAAAATTTCCCCTTATTCGTACTTTTATATATAGTATAGATAAGCATGTCCCAAATTTATCAAAACTCCACTCTATGTTGCGGGTGATTTAGTATGGAAATCACCTGCCCCATTTTTGTGTCACACTCTGTATCCCATTCTCCAAATCATGCAATGTGTCCGTATAGTTGTTCCAATAATTGCTCAAGAAATGTGAGATAGTACATGGTAGAGCTGTTTAAGGGCCGAGTTACCCGCCCAAGCCCGTAAGCCCGTCCGATATTTTAAAGGGCTTGGATAAGAATTTTAAGGCCATTGGATGGGTTTAGACAAAAAAATCAAGCCCGTTTATTAAATGGGTTGGGCTTGGGTATAAGAGCAAAATCCCAAGCCCAATCCAGACTCGATCCGATTAAGGAAATATGTTTTTTTTATTTGTTGATATATAATATATAATATATACTAAATAGTATTTGAAAGACCCAGGAAATTTACCAAAGGTCCCTTTTGAGGATCGATGGGGAGGCTCCATTTGAACTTTTTTTGTCATTTTCTGTCTTTTCTCACTTGCCAAATTACTAAGAAGACCCTATGTTAGTTTCTAGCCAGTTCTTGCCCTTGAGTCCTTTTTTGTAATTATCATTTTTTTTCACATAAATGTTATAATAAATCATATCCCCCTTAATTATCTATAATTGTAACCTCTCTTTAGGCCTTTCATGTCCATATGAAGAAGAGAGTAAACTTAGTTTT
Source organism: Corchorus olitorius (assembly GCA_001974825.2). Taxonomy (NCBI): domain Eukaryota; kingdom Viridiplantae; phylum Streptophyta; class Magnoliopsida; order Malvales; family Malvaceae; genus Corchorus; species Corchorus olitorius. Next base: position 175,874 of record AWUE01015672.1, on the reverse strand, counting down.
TGATTAAGTGCTACACACTTTAGAGGAGGAAACAAAATTGAAGCTATTGCACCTGTCCATGTACAAACGAATATTTTTAATTTATTGCTAACTTTAGGGCATATGCTCAATATTTTTTGTTTTTTAGAAATCATATGCTCAGTGTTAATAGTATAGCCTTTTAAAGATGCAACACAATTAAAATCATAATACTTTCGAAATTTCCTACGTATCAAACAATTTAATTCGAATAGAAAAATGTTCAAAGAAATAGATTGCTGAACGCCCGACGCGCCAGCGTGGGCCGATCCACTTGTATTTATTAAATATAATTTATATGTACACCGTATCTTAAATAAAAAGAAGATGAGTAATAAATGTAGAAAATCTTATTATCAATAAGAGTAGTATATCATAGGTAGTATATATAATATTTTAGGTTTATTTTTGAGATAAATATTTTAGGTTTACAATTATATTTATATATAATTAATCAATATAATTTAATTCTTAAAATAATTATTAAAAAAACTAGACGGGTTTTTGGATGGGTCTTGGTCTAAGTATTTGATAAATGGAGAGGATTTGGGCAAAAATTTGAAGCTCGTTTTATAAATGACCGGGCTTCAACGACACTAATGATATTAATCTTAAGCCTAGACCCAACCCGAACCCGAACCGGCCCGTCCTGAACAGGTCTAGTACATGGTAGCTCATTCACATGAAAGGTAGATTTGGGCCAAGAGGAGGTTCTTGAAGCCTTTAGTAGCTCATAGATGGTTCTCATGGTCCAAAATTCTATGGTCATTATGGGCTTCAGGGCTTGCCAAAGACAAAGTGTTGGACACAAAGTTTTTGTTTTGGTCGAAAGACACAAAGTATCCTCAAGCTATATAATACAGTACAGAACAATCAACAAACATCTTGCCAAAAAAAAAAAAGAACAATCAACAAACAAACAAACAAAAGCTAATCTGAAGTCTCATTGCAGAATATAACAGATATTTTGTGAACATAATAACTTTGGTTTTAGTCTTTAGATGAACTGAACTATTCACTTCCAAACTCCAAAACTATGGAAGTAAAACAAAGTCTAAACACCATGGACTTAACCATAGGTACAACAAAGCAGCCTACAGTTTCTCCTTCCTTGTTGGCTTCCAGTTCCACACTCAAATTCATCCAAATCCCAAAAAGTGAACCAATTCAATTCCACCATCAAAACCCATTTTATATCCTCCCTGAAAAACCAACCCTTAAACAAACCAGGCAAATCCAGGCTCAAATGGTCAAAACCCAGTTCAACCAAACCGATTTTAACAGCCCTTTAGCACAATTCAATTTCCTTATAACATCTTACACTAAAAACAGCCAACCCCACAATGCAATTGATATATATGCTTATTTGAGAAGAATGGACTATGAAGTTGATAACTTTATGGTCCCTGCAGTTTTGAAAGCTTGCAGTTTTGTTTCAATGACTCAATTGGGCAAAGAAATACATGGTTTTGCAGTGAAGAATGGATTGATTGAAGATGTTTTTGTAAGTAATGCTTTGATCCAAATGTATAGTGAGTGTGGGAGTGTGGAGTCTGCCAGCTTAATGTTTGATAATATGGGTGAAAGAGATGTTGTTTCTTGGAGTACAATGATTAGAAGCTATGTTAGAAGTAAATTATACAGGGAAGCATTGGAAATTATAAGAAAAATGAACATTTTACAAGTAAGGCCTAGTGAGGTTGCCATGATTAGCATGGTTAATTTATTTGCTGAGCTTGAAGATATTGAAATGGGAAAAGCAATGCACGCTTATGTCACAAGGAATCTTGAGAAAATGGGTGTTCATTTAACTACTGCTTTCATTGATATGTATGCCAAAAGTGGGAATTTAACTTCTGCAAGACTGCTTTTCAATCGATTGAACCAAAAAAGTATTGTTTCTTGGACTGCTATGATAGCTGGATGCATTCATTGCAATAAAGTAGAAGAGGCAATGAAAGTGTTTGCTAGAATGATTGAAGAAAATATAAAGCCAAATGAGATTACTTTGCTGAGCTTAGTTGTAGAATGTGGCTTTGTGGGGGCTTTAGAATTGGGAAAACAGATACATGCTTATATTTTGAGAAATGGGATTTGGGTGTCTTTGGCTCTTGCTACTGCTTTGGTTGATATGTATGGGAAATGTGGTGAGGTACAAAATGCTAAAGCAGTTTTTGATTCAATTGAGAACAAAGATGTCAAGGCCTGGAGTGCTATGATTGCAGCTTACGCGCAAGCTCATTGCATTGATGAGGCTTTCGATCTGTTTGTCGCGATGAGGGATGTTGGAGTGAGACCAAACAAGGTAACGATGGCCACCATGCTTTCCCTTTGTGCAGAGGCTGGAGCCCTTGATATGGGAAAATGGGTTCATGCTTTCATAGACAAGCAAGTTATTGAAATGGACATGATATCAAAAACCGCACTACTGGAAATGTATGCCAAGTGTGGAGACATTAAGGGGGCTTGGAGACTGTTCAGGGAATCCGAAGATCGAGACATTGACATGTGGAATACAATGATGGTAGGGTTTGGAATGCATGGTTGGGGTAAGGAAGCTTTGGAACTATTTTCAGAAATGGAAGGAGTGGGTATTAGGCCTAATGATATCACATTCATTGGTCTTCTCCATGCTTGTAGTCATGCTGGATTGGTGGAAGAAGGAAAGATGTTTTTCAAGAAAATGGTTAATGACTATGCCTTGGTGCCCAAGATTGAACACTATGGGTGCATGGTGGATCTTCTTGGTCGAGCAGGACGGCTTGACGAGGCCTATGAGATGATCAAAAGCATGCCAATAAGGGCAAACGCCATAATTTGGAGTGCTCTGCTTGCTGGATGCAGGATTCACAAGAATACCATAATAGGGGAAATAGCCGCAAGGCAACTTGTTAATTTGGAGCCTGAAAACTGTGGTTATAATGTTTCGGTGTCAAATATATATGCAGTGGCAAACAAGTGGAATGATGTTGCAGGGGTAAGAAAAGCAATGAAGAACAAGGGAATGAAGAAAGAACCAGGGCTAAGCTCTATTGAAATAAATGGAAATCTCCATGAGTTCATAATGGGAGATAAGGCACATCCACAAATTGAAAAGATAAATGGTATGGTATCTGAGATGGTAAAGAAGTTGAAGGAGGCAGGGTACATGGCCGACACATCTGCAATTTTACGAGATATCGATGAGGAAGAGAAAGAAACTGCCCTCAACTATCACAGTGAGAAATTGGCAATGGCTTTTGGTCTCATTAGTACAGCTCCTGGTACTCCAATTCGGATTGTGAAAAATCTTCGAGTTTGTAACGACTGTCACACTGCAACTAAGTTGCTGTCTAAAATCTATGACAGAGTAATAATAGTACGTGATCGTAAACGTTTTCATCGCTTCAGCCAAGGAATTTGTTCCTGTGGAGATTACTGGTAGTAACCCAGCAATACACTGAATATATTGTACATTTGAAAATTAGAAGAAAAGGAAGTTACAGTTCTCTTAAGTCTCTTTGTATTTAACCTTACACAAAAATAGTTATTGGATCAGTAGTTGAATCCCTCTTTCAAATTTATTTTTCCTTTAATCTTCCTGATATCCTTTCAGCATCCCTGATCACTTTGTCAATAATTTGTTAGACCGTAGACTTATCATTCAGCCCTTTACAGAGCATTTCTGACAGTTTGGACTTCTGAGTCCTAAATAGTCTTCCCTTTTCATCACTATAAGTGACTAGGGTCTTGAATCCATTGCGGTTCCTAATTCAAAGTCTCCCGGTAAAGCTATGCTTTGAAGAATGAAACTGAATGAAAACACACTTGAGATGCAACCAATTATCCATATCAATTGTATCATTTACAAATGTTTGACAGTTTAAAGGCATACTGCATTCGGATTAATAGATGGTCAATCACAATCTCAATTAGTTTTACGGGTGAGAGATGATATCATCAATGCCTTCCAGAGAATATGAAAGAAAAAGTGTTAACCGAGCCATTGCTGACAACGACGGTCCCCACTAGCTCCAACAGAATGCCGAATGCTGATCTTCTCAGTAGAATACTTCTGTTGAAGATATTCAAAGCCATTAACATCAAGTTTCCCGGTTACTGATTTCCCTTGCTTTCTACGTATTTGCTGTTCCCGAACAGAAGCCCATAGCTTTTCAATGGCATCCCTCTGTCGAGATGTAAATCTTGCTACGTTGTCAAATGCATGCTTTACCAAAATGTCTATAACTGTCTGGCACCTACAAAGAATAACAAATGCAATTAGGTTCCTAAAATACAAAATTTTTATAATAGAAGAGTTCCACTTTCTTTCAAATAGCAGATGAGACACTTACCATGCAATTTTATAACGTCGAGCAGCAATCTCTAAACAAGATATCAAGGCTTCTCTCTTTGACTTGAGAAATCTCTTTGTCTCTTCCTCATCCTCCTTCCTGCTCTTGGCTGGCACATCTTTTTTTCCCTTTGTTCTGTCATCCTTTTTCCCAGAACTAGGAATCAGAGCATCCAGTCCAAAAGGATCAGACTCATCCTTGCTATTTTCTTCAACTGAAGCAACTATAGCCTGTTTGTTGTCATTGTCATCATTTCCATTTGCTGTCTCATCTTTCAGGGTAGCAGCTTCATCTATGTCATCATCCTCAGTTGCAATTGGAAGACTAGATATTGCGTCTTTCAATTGACTAGCTGTTTTAGAAAACTACAAGAATTCGTAAAACAATAGATAATGAGCATGTCAGTAACAAATTATGGATGACAGAAAAGGAATCAGTTGAAATAATGTAGTTACAAAACATTTTGGTTGAGTTGATGCCCAAAAAAAAAAAAACATTTTGGTTGGGCAATCACTTGGGAAAATTTAGCCACATTCATAACATCTATGTTCAATGCAACAAGTAAAATACACTCTACAACATAAGTTTTCGAAAATCCCCACTTTTGCATATTCCAAAAAGGAGAAAAAGAAACCCATATAACCAACATCAGACTGACTGCATATAGTTGTCTCTTCGTTACCTCTCACGCAAAATGAGTTTCCAAGAAAAAACATATACCTTGAGTTAAAGGAACAATTAAAGCAGCCGTGTAAGCTGCACATGCATCTAAAATTCTTGAAAAGGGCATGCAAAGAAATTTCTACAATCCATATATGGCATAAATAAGTGAAAAAAAATTTGCATATTCTACAGAAATTTGTTACAATTATGTACATAGGAAACTGAGTATGTCATAACTGACTAAGTAATGGTAACAAAACGTACTAAGAGTAAAATGATTAAAATACATACCACAAAGCTGTCATCAGTCAACAAGTCATTTGCTAGCACCGCCCTAAACGTCCATACAGTCAATTGGTTCTTCTGCTTCTTGTTAAGGCACTACAAGCAAACAGCATATGTAAGATGATTTTCAAGGGAGAAAAACAATTCTATATATGTAGTACAAACTAAAAACATACCTCAGCTGCATCTTGTGCTGCTGAGAACAACGAATGATAATCGGCTCGCACTGAAGGATCAGTACAAGAAGTTGTTGATGACATTGCGGCCTCTAGTATAGCAAAAAACTGTTCACTAGTTCCTGCCTTCACACTTCCGGCCTGTATCAACTGTATGGCAAGCTTTGAAGCCTTACCAAACTTGGATGGGTTCTTGATATGCGACGCAATCTTCTGCATTGCCTCGATAATTTGTTTCTCTGAGGCATCTGTTGTTGTCTTAAATCTCAAGCGCTTTTTTTCTGGTGCAGCAGCTGAACATACAATGCATGTTAAGTCAAGTAAATTTTCCATATCCATTAAAATACCATGCCAGACTCACTCTTATAATAATTTTTTGTTTTCTTTTGTAACTTTGAAATCAATGTAACTAGAAACTCAAGCCTTTATATATAATCCAATCAATCCTCATGTTCTATCTTCCGAAACACCTAAAGACATGCCACTCAAAATTTCAATTCCATTTCTTCTGAGTCTCTCATAAACCAAAGAAGAAATGCTCATATTAGTGCATAAAACCCCAAGTCCACACTCAATCACCATCCCCAAACTACTTTCTTCCATAATACCAAATATATTAGACTCATAACTGATAATTGACAACATAATTACTTCCAAAATTCAAGCCCAATAATCCATAACCAGGAAATGAAGTTTACCATACCAACAAATTTTCACCAAAAAAAGAATATTGAACTACCCTTTGCTTCAAAATCCCAAAATTAACATCTAAAACCACCACCCAATTAGCCAGAGAGCAAACCCCATTTTAATTCCCACTTCATAGTAGCAAATAAAATCGAAAAAAAAACAGAATTCAAAATCAATTAGAAACATAAAATGTATCAATAAAAGAAAAAATTAAACTTATGCTAACCTTTATCAGGTTCACCTTCAGGTGCAGATTCTGCCGGCTTGGGCCTCTTAAGAGCACTTTTAAGAACTGGGTTGGGAGGAGCTTCCTTGTTATTGCTGCTGCTACTTGTCTTCAAAGACAAAGGATTTTGATCTTTGCCTTGCTTATCTTCTTCTTCTTTTTCTTGCTGTTGATGAGATGGAGGTGGTAATCCTTCAAACAAATTGTCACCCATTCTTTCACAACAGTTCACCACCTTCCTTTTCCCCTTTCTGTTTCCTTGGTTTTTTTTTTTTATAAAATCAGAAAAATTGCAGAAATTTTTAAATGGAATTTACAGAAATATGCAGGGGAAGGAAGTTCTCTTTTTTTTCTTCTTCCTCTCTCCCTCTCACCTTCTTCCTCTTTTCTATTGCCTTATTTCCCCCTTTTTCAAGAATAAAAAAGGTATTTATATCATCATTAAAAAATGGAATTAAAATGTAGAGATTTTGGGTTTTATGGGTTTTAAGCTGTTATAATAATTGGGCCATACTCCTTCACTGCACTTTAGGCTTTGGGGATTTTAGGTTCATAAGCAAGGTGGCTATGGCCCATTAATCTTTTGTATTGGGTTTTCAATAAATCTTGATTGGGAGCTATTCTTGAAATTTACTCCTTGGCACTCGACTTAATACACTTATAATCAGCCTCTACTTTTAAGTAATAAAATAATTGTGGGTAACAATTAACATTCCAACTTGATTTAGATTAGCTATTAATCCCAAAAGTAGAAGAGAAACTATATATACTTGTTGTAGGAAGGTTGGGTTACATCAATTTGACATATACTTAGGGAAGGGAACAAGTGTGCTGATTTCCTTGTAAATTTAGTGCAAAGTTGTAGACAAGAACTTTCAATTTTGGTGAATTCTCCTTTTCATCTTTTGTTGTTGCTTGGGTAAGATTAGGGCTGCAAATGAACAGCGTGTTCGATGAACAGCTCGTGAACGGGCTCGATTAAAGCTCGTTTATATTCGTTTATTTAGTTAACAAACGAGTTTGAACAAAAATTTAGTGTTCATTTATTAAACGAGCCGAGCTTGAACAAGATGTGTTCAGTTCGTTTATGTTCACGAACAGGCTCGTTTATTGTTCATTTAAGTGTTCACGAACAGGCTCGTTTATTGTTCATTTAAGTGTTCGTTTATATAATAATCGAACGTTCGTTTATTATATAATTATTTATATTTTAATAATAAATATATTATTAATAAAAATTATAAAAATAATATTCTATTATCTAATATATTTAAATTAAAATTTAATTATTATATATATATAATATATATAAAATTATATAATATTTTGTTCGTTTTTTTCATTTGATAGGGGATTATTACATTGTTCATGAACAATTTTTTGTTTATGAACAATTTCAGTTTTTGTAAAAATGTTCAATTATTGTTTGTTAACATATTCGTTTGATGTTCACGAACATTTTCTTAAACGAGCCGAGCTTGAACGAGCTTCGAACACTCTAAACGAGCCGAACTCGAACTAACACCAAACTTTATAAACGAACACGAGCCGAGTTTGAACAAAGCAAAATGTTCGCGAACAAGACTGAGTTCGTGTTCAAACTCGTTCGAGCTCGATTCGTTTGCAGCCCTAGGTAAGATATGGTTGGTTTACTCGTGTATAAGTGACACACACGTCAGTGTCTTTGGTATCGAAAAAAAAGTATTTTAAAGCACCATAAGATGCATAAATCTAATTAAGGTAGTGTTAAACTCATAATTTTAGTGACTAAGTTCAAAATAAACTATATACTTTAAAGTTTGAAGGGTGCATTCAATCTTCATCAAATAGATTAATATAACTCATATTAGCATATTTTTAGGGGGGCAAAAGTTAGAAATTAAATTTCCCTTCTCATGCCTTATATGAAACTTGTTAGTTAGTACAAAATGTTAAAGGTTAATTGATTCCATTTGATCTTCTCAATGTTGGCTTTTAAACACATTCTAATTCTAATAAGTTTTTCATAGATTATATATGTATGAAATAATAAATGATGCAAGAAATTAGTTATACGCGTGATTTCAAATCAGTCTAAAACACAGAGATGGAACCCTAACAATTATATTAATTTTTTTTATTAGTATATTATATAACAAACGTTTAACCGGTCATCAAAGTCCAACTATCATATTAGTTAGCAGATTAATTAAAGTAATAGTAGTTGATCCTAGTGAAGGTTCAACTACTCAGCCTGTCAAACTGACCATTGGCTTAACTTAAATTTGTGATGTCAACACTATATTTAATTTGTATGTAAATCAAATCCACTCATTTTTTTAATAATTATAAACAACATCATAAGCTTTGACCATTCTCTTTACAGGGAACTTGAAGCAAAAAAACAACTATTACCAATCCATTAGCATCAAAGAAGAAGATAAAAGCTTTGAATAATCCATGTACCGGCCGCATTATTATTAAACTTAACAATAATTAAGATAGTAAAATACATCTATGCCATTCCAATTTTTTTTTGACTATTTCAATGATGAGGATTATACATTCTAGTACTAGTGGTGGTGTATGAGGTAAATAATATGCTAAAAATGGGAATTGATATTACATTAATTAATTTGTAAAAGATCTCGGATCGATGAAAGATTAATTTAAGGGTAATTATTTGATACATCGACGGTGTAAATTTTGGACTCCACAAGCGAGTTGTGGAGTTGACACATGTCCATTTTTTGAATTTATTAAGTGTTAAATATTTCAATCTATATTCCTAGAGGACACATGTCACCCTTCAGGACCGGCCGCTTGTGTAGTCTGTTAAACTCCACCGCCGGTGTATTGTATAATTTGCCTAATTAGTATTTATAAAAATAGAGGTGAGATGCATCAATTCAAATTCGTACTTCCTATAAAGAGAATTAATGAATTATGAGGTAAATAATAATATGCTAAAATGGAAATAATATTACATTAATTAATTTGTAAAAGATCTCGGATGTTAAGATTTAATTAGTATTTCTAAAAATAGAGGTGAGATGCATCGATTCAAATTCGTACTTCCTATAAGAGAATTATGATCTAAGAGAATGGAATTTGCAAGAGCTGATGAGATTTGAACTCAGACTCTATAGACAATCCACCATGAATGAATCTATATCGCACTCAAACTCTAAAAATTCCAATATATAAGTTTTATATTCGAATTTTGATATATGGATGATTCATTAAGTTCATTATTATACATAGGAGAAAAAGAGTAGCAATACAAATTGTTATGTATAACATTGGAGATCATATATTGAATGAAAAAATGCAACGGATTTATGGCCGGCGTTGATCACTAACTAGAGTAACCTTTTATTGATGGGCTGGTAAAAAGGACATGGTCATGCCAAGAGGGTTGGCAACAATACATATGATAATTTGGCTACAATTAATTAAGTAAAGTATATACGTACTATTTGTCTATTTCGTTTTCATTTTTCAACTAAGTCTAAAACATATACATATATATGTAAATAATTATTTATACTTTTTTATGCCAAAAAGTTCGATATATTTATAATAATTAAATCGTTCTATATATAATATTAAGCTATAGTTACTCTTTGCACCATCTCTTAAACTTTTTTTTTTCTCTCTTTTTGTGCCCCTTAAAGATTGATGTGGCAGTTATAGACTTGTGGTAAGTAAAATATAAGGCATGGGAACTCATATTTCCTATTAAGTTAAGTGTACTTATATATGTTAATAGATTTTACTGATATGTCTGCTTTTCCCCTCTAAATTAATATAAAGAAATCCGAAAAACTTTTCCATTCTACTTATATTCAAACTACTTTATTCTCATAATAATCAATTAATTAGATGAACAAGGACAAAAATTTGAATAAACAATTTGTAAATATTCTGAAAACATGTGCTTCAAAAGTATTAACCCTGGCCAAAAGCATTCTAGCCTTTTTTTTATTCGTTTTAAGTACTTTTCTAATTAGTTAACATATATAGTACTAGATATATATAGAACTAATTAATAGCAAAAAATTACTAATTGTTTTGCAATTCATAAGAATTCTTTTTGATAATTCTTAATCAAACATGCAAGTGATCTATATTTTCTTGTTTATAGTCCCTACTATTAAGTTTAAAAATTTTTGACGAAGGATCATTAATTAATAATTAATAATGGATTTGATTATTTCAAAAAAGATGTCAATATATATAAGATATACTAGATGAGTGAAGTGAAACTTCAAAGTGTCTTAACCTACTATATACTACTATTCTATTTATTATATTATATATTATTATTTATTTATATGTATGAATATGATATATAATTTCAAAGACATGAAAGGCCATTAATATTTGACATTGAAATATTACAAATCTTTGCATCAGCTATATTATGTCGGGACAAGAGCAAAAACTAAGACGTGCTCCCCACTTTCTCACGCGCACATGAATGACCCAACTCCTCACCTCTCCCATAAAAACAAGTTCACTTCTTAACCCTAAATTTCCCATCACTTTCTCCTCCAAGAGATTGAATGTAGCCAATTAGGGTTGGAAAAAGTGGTAATATTTAAGGATCGGCTTTGGTTTACATCCGAATTTGAGTCCTCACAATATTTCCATTGAGAAGCGGATCTCTAAATCAATATATGAGCTATAAGTAAAGAAAAAGTGTAGACCTCCTATAAGTTTGATACTTGATGGTTTATCTTGACATATTAAAGATAAGAGTAGCTCTATTGATTAACAATGATTGATTTAAATAGTTCGATACTTGTATTGTTTATACAAAGGTATCACATTTTAAGTCTTTTGAATGAAACAAACTATTTATTGAAAAATTTTTCTTTTATAGTGATTGAATCGACATAATTAGCTGTAAATCATTGAACGGGTACAAATATACATGAGATTTAGAAAAAAAAGATGGAATAACTTGCTCTTCTAAATTATTTTTCTTTTTTCAACAAAAAGGGAGGGGGAGAGATTTTGTATAGAAAATATACAAAGAACCCCACGGCTCCCTAAGACCTTGACACACGCAAAGCCAAGGCCAAAAAAATATATATATACCCCTTCTCAAAAATATATATAGTCCAACAACAAATTCTTGGAAATAGAAAATGAAATTCTATATACTATACATATGCTACCCTCTATGAAATAATTAATATATTTCCCCCCTTTCATCCAAACCTCTCTTATTATCCCTTTGCCCTTTGCAATTTTTTAGCTTTTGATGAGTTTCAGTTTCACTTCTTTCCACTAGCTGCTTCTCTCTCTCTCTCTCTTCTCTAACCTTTCTAGAGAGTCAAAAACTTCACAAATTTTCATTCTCTTCCTATATCTTCTCTCTAGCTAGAGTTCATCAAAACCTTTTGATTATCTATATCCCTAAGCAAGATCATTAACCCAACCCAAAACCCAGTTTCTCTTTTCCTTTTGTATAATCTTCTTTTAGTAGCTCACTCAAAGTTTCAAGCAGAAACCCAAAAAAAAAAAGAAAAAAAAAAGCCATGGCTAATCGATGGTGGGCAGGGCAAGTAGGACTACAAGGAATGGAAACATCAGCAACATCATCATCTCCAATGAAGAAACCAGATCTGGGTATATCCATGGCCAACAATGGAGGAGATCAAACCGGAAGTGGAGGAACCGGCGAAGAAGAAGAAGATAATAATCACAGCGACGAGCCAAGGGAAGGAGCCATCGAGGTCTCGAACCGTCGTCCTCGAGGTCGACCACCGGGGTCCAAAAACAAACCCAAACCACCAATCTTCGTCACTAGGGATAGCCCTAACGCGCTCAGAAGCCACGTCATGGAAGTAGCCAATGGTTCGGACGTAGCCGAAACCCTAGCTCAGTTCGCAAGGAAGAGACAAAGAGGGGTTTGTGTTCTTAGTGGAAGTGGAACCGTCACTAACGTGACGCTCAGGCAACCTTCAGCACCTGGTGCAGTCATGGCTCTTCATGGTAGGTTTGAGATTCTGTCTTTAACCGGTGCGTTTTTGCCTGGACCGGCTCCTCCTGGTTCGACCGGGTTAACAATATATTTAGCCGGTGGTCAAGGGCAGGTGGTTGGCGGGAGTGTGGTTGGGTCACTGGTGGCGTCCGGACCGGTTATGATAATTGCAGCAACTTTTTCTAATGCTACTTATGAAAGGTTGCCTTTGGAAGATGGGGAAGAAGAAGGAGGGGCTCAAGGGCAGCTTGGTAGTGGTGGTACTGGTGGTGGTGGTGGTGGAAGTGGTGGGTCACCACCGCCGGGTATTGGAGGAAGTGGAGGAGGGCATCAACATAGTGGTGGTGGTTTAGGCGGTGGTGGTAGCGGTGGTGGTGGTGATGGATTGCCAGTTTATAACAATTTGCCACCAAATTTGGTGCCTAATGGAGGGCAGTTGAATCATGAGGCTTATAATGCTTGGGCTCATGGTGGTGGAAGGCCACCATATCAGTAAGAAAAAAAAAGTTTTAGTAAATTTTATAAAGATTAGATCAGAATTGTTGTGATGAGAGGAAATTAAGAAGGGATCTCAATATTTCATCAGGTAATTTAATTTCCATAATATTGAGCTGTACTTTTTTCTGATGATGGGATTATTATTATATGTTAAAAAGAAAGAAACTAGGCTAAGGTTTTGTAAATTTTAACAACCAAAATCACATATGCTTTCAGTTTCAGACTTTCACTTGCAATATTTGCAGAATAAAATGTTTAGTTTCTTCTTCTTCCCACACTTATTCCTTTATTCCTTTTTTTGTTCTTTCTTCTTCTTCTTCTCTTTTTCATTCTTTTTGAAGCTGATATGATGGTTTATTTAGTGCAAGTTGGGGGGCTAAGACATTTATTTGGTCTATATATATGATCTTATTCTATAACATAAATTAATATTTGATTCATAAACTTTAGTCCTTGGTATTAATTAATATACCAATTATAACAAAAAAATTTACATTAAGAGAAAGAGATTGAAGAAGCTTCCATTGTTGTTCATCATAATTTCTTCCAAGGAAATTATAGAATGAAAATGGCTTTGTTTTTAACAATTTGCTCTCTATCTCACTGAAAACTCATTATTGGCTAGCTAATTTTAATGATTTATTTATCTTCTTAATTATTGGCTAGCTTATTTAATGATTTATTCATCTTCTAATTACATGCAATTTAATCAAAGATTAATTATAGTTTACCTTAATGTATTTTCATGGGTTATTTTTCTTCAATATTGAAAATGGGCTGAATTACGAATGGGTAGCAAAAAAAAAACAATTGGTTAAATCTGAAAAATGGGCTAAATTCCCAAGTTGCAGAAATAGAGGGAAGTAAGTTCTGTGTTTTGGTTATAATGACATTTTTGTATTCCTCACCATAAATTATAAATGTTGTTTTTAATATTCCTATATATGCCATAGGATACAAAAAGAACTAATTATTTATATTATAATTTTTATATTTAAAGATTTGAATGAAATATGTATACTACATAGTTTAATTTTTTTAGAACTATTTATATGAATATATATGTAGCTAGCAAAGTATAGTAAATTATTAAGTAATTAATAACCAGCTACATATTATTATGATTCATATGCTAGCAATATTGATCATTGCTCAAATGAGGGGCCAAATTAGAGACATTTCGACTCCATAATTATTTGATGAACAAGTTTTAAATTCATCACATATAATCAAATTGATTGATTTAATCTGACGGTAAAATGACTCGCTTTTCGAGTGAAAAAATTGAAAGTTTACCAAAGAAAATCTAATAAATTCAAACAAAATCCGTGTTTTACGGGATTATGCATAGACTATTATGTTTATTTTTTTAATCACAATTTGTTATTTGATTGATATATGATTCTATTAAATCTTCTTATTATCCATAAGAAAGTATAAAGCAAGTTATTGACATATAATAGGTCAAATTAATGGTGTAAGTTATAAGTAAGTTCATCATTTAAACAATTTAGAAAGAAAAAGTGCAAACCCTATTATTTTACATTATCTACACACATTTGTGGCTCAAAGTCTCAAATCTAATGAAATAAGAATCTTTATATAATCTATAGTTACATATATATATATATATGGTTTCCCTAGCTAGCTAGCTTCTACTTTGTAATTTCCTCCATTTCTACCACTTCAAAGCTAAAGCTCACAAATATATAAAATTTTATAATGCAATAAAAAGGGTGATTTCAGTTTGGAAAGTGAGAAAAGTAGCTATAGCAACAAATTTTCATGGCATGTGCCATACAAATTTTTTTTTTTTTTTAAAGGAGAAAATAAAAACAAGGAGAAGAGCTGCAAAGGAGTCAATCTTGGCTCTGGTGAAGGTTATAAGTTATAACCATAATATAATATTGAACCATATATTATACAAATCATCCTCGAATTTTGAGCTCCATAAAAACATGTGATGACTGTCTTTCCCATGGAACTTCCAAAACGATTAACGTTAATTCATGTTTTCCAACCTGCTGCTATACTTTCTCAATATTATCTCTCAAAAGCATTCTCAAAGATATATATAAATGGTTAGAAAAGTTGAGGTAAAAGATTTGTTACTATTTGATTGCTTTTGTAGTTTTGTTAATTTGTTCAATTCAGTCTGCAAAAGGAACACAAATGGCAACAAAGGAGACATTCTTAAAGAAAATTCATATAGTAAGAAACATGGTGGAGCAATGAGCATTAAGAGTTTAAACAGAACAACAGTACTTTAAATATCTTTAAATTTTTAAGTAATTACTACTGTTTTGTCCTGTATTTGAATATAAAAAAAAGAAATGTCATGGGATCTCTTCAACGCTACTAACCAGTAAAAAACTGGTTTCTTGGTGCCCATCAATAGCCATGCCTCTTTAGTGCCAAAGATCCAGATCTTTCGGCGCCCGCCTTAATTTGCTGCCATGCTGTAGAGAATCTAACCATAAGCTAATGCCTGAAAGCATGATTAGGGATAAATGCATTAGCAATCTTATTTTCTTTTCCTAGTAAAACACCTATTGTGCAACTCAATCATCTAAACATTGGCCAATATGGAAAAGAGAAATGATGAACCATTAAACAGTATATGTAATGTGAATGATTTCATAACATATATGATGACAATG
The DNA here is from genome assembly GCA_001974825.2 of Corchorus olitorius. Taxonomy (NCBI): domain Eukaryota; kingdom Viridiplantae; phylum Streptophyta; class Magnoliopsida; order Malvales; family Malvaceae; genus Corchorus; species Corchorus olitorius. The sequence continues at coordinate 160,350 of AWUE01015672.1, read as the reverse complement.
CAAAAGTGAGATGTTAGATTACAATAAGATACATATCTAAACAAAATGAAATTCTAATCTGGTTTCTTGAAGTCAGGTTTTTGAATTTGTCCTCTAGCTACAAGAATCTTAAACTTTGGCTAATGTTGCAGTCATCTTTCCAATATAACAATTTGTTATAAGCTAAAGGTAAGTGATTAACACCACTTAATGGAAAAAGATTAGTATGATGTTCTTAAAAAGGCTGTTTTCTTAACACTCAAAGGATCCTAGCTAGAGTTTTAGCAAACATCAAGGACCCCCTTCACATGGACTCACATGACCTTTGTTAATGAACCTTAGTTTTTTTTTTTTTTTTTTTACCTAGTTACTTGCATACAACATTCCAATGGCAAAGCAGTAATGGTGATGGAGCCCACCTAAGATTTAATAATCAAATCTCCTTTATTAAAATAACCTTCAACTACAGCCAAACAACAAATAGCTTCTCCTTTTCCCGCACTATTGTCTTTCTGAGTGTAGTTTTACCAATATTTGCAGCCCTAGCCCTCCTTAAAAGTAGAACAAGGCTAATTAACTATATTACTTTGAAGAGGAATCCGGAAAATTGGCATTAAGGAAATGTGGACCACCAAAATAAAGCCTAAGCTGTGTAATGAAAAGCAAACGATTAATTTATTAAACATCGATAATGGAGAATCATGCATCAGCAATGGAAATTTGAGAGCATGTTCGCTTTCCAAGTCGAAAATGCTGAATTTTTTATTCGCTGCATGTACCTGCCGTGGGGTACACGTTGTCCGCAGCGAATTAGGTGCCATTTGACCTAACTTTCAAAAGGATGCACATCCTCTCCGGCTAGATAATCTCAAATTATTTCAAGTTTCCAATCACAGAACACCACATTCTTCCTATTGATGGCAATTTCATCGTCTACTAATGCAGGAGTACTTTAACGCACTCACTTGTTTGATTTCTGATGAACTATTTGTGACGCAATCCTTATATTAATAAGAACGGCACCAGCTACCGACATTCATCTCTTTGAAGGGGACATATAAACTAGAAAAGCAGGTAAAACTAAAGCATAGTTTGCTCAAAGAAAGAGTCAAATTGACAAACCCTGCCATCATCTACAAGTTTTCTTGTTTGTTTCATTGTGTTCACTCAACATTCTATATAAATTTAACAACCCCTTTAATTAGACATCTATTTTATGCTAGTTGTTGAACGATAAACTTTGTTTCACCCCACTTTGCTTATATGTAAATAAAGAAAACACTAAAGTGACCTTCTTTCTCATATGAAGGACATTTCAGATGTCATAAAGTTAAGTGAGAAACTAATTAAGTACTTAAGGTATCATCCTTACCATTATCCAATTGACAACTCAATCTTTCTTCATAATTAGTTTTGAATCCTCTATGCAAATATCTATATCATTTTGCACTTTTAAGTCAAAGGCAAAGTTTATGCAAGTTGCAGATATGGATTATTTTCTTTTTCTTTTTATCTTTTCAACAAGTTCCCGTTGGCTTTGTATTAGGTTAATAGTAGTTAAATTAGTTCAGAGCTGACTTAAGTATAAAGGCTAACTATTACTTTGGATTAGGGTGTACAAACATATATATTTCCATGTGAGACCTATGCGTCTCATCAATTTAGACATATCCAACACAATAGAAGAAAGGAAGCTTGTCAATTTGACTACAATTTTTTGTGTTCCAAAAACTAAATGATTTCAATTTTTCTTCAATAGTCAGTACAAAAATCTATAATAAATGATTCGTCAACTCCCCATGTATACAGAATTAAGGTTGCTGCTCAACAAAAAATAAAAAATGAAAGGAGAGAGTGCTAAAGTTGTGATTTTATCCTAAGGTCTTAATTAACGTAACAAAAGAAGGGGACAGCTATAGTTTTTGAAATTACTAGCATTTTCTATGTTTCTTGACTTTATAATAAATATATATATTTTAGTCATTTATATTTCTCTTCAAAACATAATTGTAGTTTTAGGGTTACATCGAAAATCAAATTACCACTTTAATATTGGGACCCATATATATTTGTAAGGACTCAATGATGGGGTGAAATCATGTTGGGGTATGTGATGCGAAGGTACTTTCAAATTTACTTCCTACAAGATTCTTTCCATCTATGTACTATGAAGTCCAAATAGTTTATAGAAGTCATTGAACTATGGAGTTGCTTTCTCCTCCGATTGATTGTTAATTCAGCAATATATCAATCATTAGAACCTCAAACATGGATAATGATGCATCTAGGGGAGCTAATGTTTAATATTTAAAATGCTTGGGAGGTTATATATCACTTTTCCTAGTTTATATCTAGAAAGAGGTAGGGTTGAGGCTCTTATATACTTCAGTGACAGATAAATATATCAAAATACAAGGCATAAAAATTTGCATTAGTTAACATTATAATTCCTTGAATATGCCAAGATTAAAACATGTTCATACTTTATACTCCATTTGGTCTTACCTTTCTATGATCTTTTTTGATTATTGAGAAGTTCAATGACACTTCAGGAGTGGATTTAATACCTTATAAGGCTAGATATGTTGTACTAATTACAGTTTTCATTAAAATAACTTTTCTTTTCAGTTTTAAACTCCAAAACAAAACAAACAAATACTAATGAGTGAAACAAATTAAAGCTAATATTCTTTACATTAATTGAACAGTGTCCATCAAGAAATATGTTTATATTGGAATTGGATCAAATTCATCATATTGAAGACAGTAATGCCATATAAAATCTTACCATTGTTCACACAAGGAGATAAAGGATGAGATTTCATCAATCTTTTGCTCCTGCAGTCTCCAAATCACTGAGACACAATAAGCCGGACTTCACAAGCTCTACCTATCAAAGCGACAAAAAAGGAGAAACTCAAATAAATACATTTGATCCATAATATTAATTTATTATATCCACTAAAGGATGCCGGAAATAATTAGAAGGGTACCATTGACTATATCAAAAAATATTGTGGGGTAGTTTGCTATTATTCCCATTGCAATTATAATATTAAATACACTGCAGAAATGGACAAATTTAAGAGAAGACAAAAGATGGGCTATTGAAACCAATTTCAAGGAAAGGGGTCCCACTCATATAAAACGGATCTAGTTGACAATATGAGCTGAGCTGATTAAGAATTTACCTACCACATGTGGGCTGTGGCATGATTTGAGCATCTTAGTTCCTAGAAAACCCCCTAAAGTTCCGCCTGGTTTTTTGGGTTTTGCCTCAAAACTATATCCAATGCTTTCATGCATGAAGCCATTGCAAGCATTGCCCCATCTAAATTTCTGAAATCAGTATCTTGATTGCATGCCATTGGTGTGTTTCATGCGTTACTCAAATTTAAAACAAACATATGTGAAAAAACAGTCAGAAACTCGAGAGAAAACGTTATGCACACAACACAATAATGAATGCAGGTGTTAAGACAATGGTAGTTGTCAAAGTTATCTTCAAACAAACCAAAAAGAAGGACATGGGTTTCTTGTTTTATGCATGAAACTATGGTCAACTAGTCACATTCTTTACATGCATGCATCTTGAGTCTTGACATGTTACTGATTTAATTGAAGGTTTTAATGTAAGTAGACTGCCACAGAGAGAGGGAGACAAAATAGTCTCATTGGTTGGGTGCATTCAATACTTTCTTCAATTAGACTGTTTTCTGGATTACAACATCAGCAATTATCATCAAAGAATATATATAATTTCAAATCAAAAACATTTAAAAAAAAGTTAAATGGTGTAAAATATTATGATGTTAGTTTTTATGGTTACAGAACCAATAACTAATAGTATAATAATAAAGTAGCAAAATGCTACAAAATTAAACTAGAGAAGGCTAGATCAAGAAAGAAACCATGATTAACTGACAGAACTAGTTGGAAGTGACACACCCTGCTAAACTTGTAAATAGCGGCCACTATAATGCTTCTCAAGTTTTCACCAACAGTGACACCTTTTACCAAGATGTTTATTCAGACTTGCATGCTATGAAGATTCATGCTGATAACAAGCTTAACCAATATTCTTATACTAATGTGATGAAAACCACAATTGTTTTCCAATTTATCTGCTAGAGACGCAGGAAAATTCCATCTGGTCTGCCTTCTCTGAGAACTACTTGATGGGCCGCCAAAGGTAGCCAGCATACTAACTAACCTAATCTCGTGTCAGCAATCAGCATGTCCAAAAGATGCATATATGACATAACTAAAAACAGAGAGGCCTTATGATTCTTTCTTGGGCCTTGAATATGTATCATGACTGAAAAATAAGGCAAATTCAAGTTTGCGTTCACATCTACATAGCTGAAGATGATAGCATGTACCTACGCAGTACACTACATATGGGTGGAAAAAGTGCATACAGAGAAAAGATCAATGTCCAAATAACCCAATGAAGATCCAAATTTAGCATTGAAAGTATTCAAGGTCCTAAATTGGTTTTGGCTTTGGCTTTACTGGGAACTTATTAAATTCGGCATACGAATGAATTCTAAGAATTATTATGAGTTAATGACACTCTGAAGGTTCCGATAACTTTATCTTGTGTGCTGCATGATTTGTTGAATGTCACAATTCACAGGGTCACAGAGCTGCCACACCTCACAACAGAGATTAAGGATGTCTTACAGTAAAAGTCATTACTCATTATTGAATCTCAATCTTTTATTCATTGCACAATGCCCTCTACACAAAATTTAGAAAGGACAGGAACACACATGGATAAATAAGGCCCATCAGCAATTTCTTCAGCCTTGTTCAAAGAATCAAAAGGTACCCAAAACTAGTATAGGTTAGTTAGTTTGTTGGTATTCTGATAAGAGAAAATCTGTCACCATAAGCTATATGGAGAGAACAAACATGCCCATCTACTAGTTATTCACAAGATGAGAAAAGAAAAGACAATTCTATGTATCTCTTGAAACAGTACCTCAGCAAGCTGCCGACTGATGCATTCATGTGGGCTTCTGGAACTTACCATGTACCCACACTCTTCGCATGTTCTTCCCATTTCGGCGGTTCACAGATTTGACGCAACAATATTCTATCTCCAGCTGCAAGATAATAAATAAGTTAAGATTCAACATTAGTAGAAGTCAAAACAGACAAGAACTCCACTCAAGCAAGAAACTCTGATTCTCTCTATTCTCCTCATTTATAATGAAGCCAGAGAAAAAATGCACTAGAGAACTATTCCTGACCAAGATGACAAGATAATTTTCTTGGCTCCAGTCTATGCAGCAAAACCAATGATGATGGAGCATAACACACAAGTCAAGTTGCAATAAGAACCAGCTTATATTTACCTAATGGCTAGAATTCAGTACCTCAATGAAGCCAGCACCAATGAAAAGATTTCTGACAGTATCTAGACAGAAAAAGTAAGAACGAGTGCCATCTGAACGCATGTATTCCCTGAACCCAAGTCTTTGTTCTGGTTCAAACCGCAGCATAGTCATATCATAGAGACCTGGATTCCATGAAACTGAACCTTTTTAAACTGATTCAGGAAAGAATCCTGTATTTTATTATTTTCTAAAAGCAATAGTTTGGCTAGAAAAAGATCTGATGAGAATATATGCTATAGTCAAACATTTTAGAATAATTGAAACCATTAGCAGAGTCATTTCTTGATTTCCTACCATAGTCTCTAAATAAGAGCATGCCACCGGGTTTCAAGACAGAAAAGCACTCCCTGATGGCTGTTGGCATTGTTTCAAGTGGTACTGCTGATAGTGTGAATATCTGACACAATATGTGTGATAAAGGAAACATATCAAAATCCATGTCATACTATTTTACATCTATTTTTCAACTAGAATGATAGGCTCAGAATAGTGGTTTCTCCAAAGGAGAGAAGACACAGGTTACAGCATAAAGGATTTCAACAGAAAAAGAAACCTGGACATCTACACGACATTAGATATGCTAGAAAAACTCTAAGGTAAGTGGCATTCCACCACCATTGCCTAAGCCATCCCACCATTTCAAACAAGAAAAGGTGAAGTCCCTAAGATACTCAAAAGCATACAAAGGAAAAAAGGATATGAACACATTGATGAATAAAAGATTCATACCAAGGTAACAAAGTCCATGCCACCGACACAACCGCTTGTTTCTTCCATAGGCCATGCATCGGTTTCATGGTATTTGTTTTCTCTGACATCTGGAAAGGAAAGGAAAAGGAGAGATTTTTAAGTCCATAATATAAGCAAAACCAATACTTTGAAAAGAAAACAAATCAAGAAACAGGAAAGATAGTTACCTGAAAGGCAATTTTGATCCTTGGGTGAAAACATTTCTCTGCAATACTCACAAGCTAACCACTTGGGAAATCCAGTTGTTGCAAAATCACAATAGAAAGGGCGGAAACGACGCTCAGCCAAACCTATATTACTAGCTGCTACAAACTCTTTAGCTCTCTCTAGGGTCTCGTAGCTACAGTCACATGCATATAGAACAATCTTCTCGTTTCCACTGAATAGATATATATAGGTATAATTAGAGGAAAAAAAGGTAACTCCATTATTCAATATAATGCTGAGCTCTAATTTATGAAATATGAATAATGCAATATTGATGTTCACTAAAAAGATTCATAGGAACTACCTCAATTTTCCAAAATATCCTCTAAAATCTGATAATTATGGATTTAAATTTAACTTTGAATAAATGTTCACAAGTTAGCTTTTCCAAAGTAAACAATTCACCTCTCACTAAATTACCGAACCAAATTAAAGTGATCAACTAAGATAACCCCTACTTAAGACGCAAAAAACTAAAATTAGCAGAAGTTCATCCTTTGAGACTAAAGCCATTGATCCATTTGGACCATTTCAGTTAACTTTGCAAAACTTGAAACTCCTTCTTTCAACGACGTTAGTAAAACCATTAACATTCCTTTCCTAACTAAAGAAACCAATGCTATCATAATGTCATCATGATAAGGAGGATTCCACTAAACTAATATGTTCAGATTTCAGAACAGAATAAAAATTTTATTGAAAGTGCACTGACAAGAACTATAACAACATAAAATTCACTTGAAAAAAGAAAGTAATTTTGAGGTTACCGCAATATAGGAAGGGCAGTACTCCCATTTCCACACCCAACCTCCAAAACCTTACAACCATCTCCACAAGAAACCAGCTCTGGAAATTCTTTCAACAAGTACCTTCTTTCCTATATCCATAGAGAACCCATTTAACCTTACACATCATAAAACCAATGAAAACCAAAAACCCAGACAATAAAAGGTAGAAAAGATTGGAATTTCCCTTTTACTGGACATAGACAAACCTTGAAGAACTTGCCAGAAGAGTGTTGGTTGTGAAAGTTTTGCCATGCTTTTATCGAATCTTTTGAATGTTGTTCTTCTTTTTGTGGGCAAGGGAAAGGGAGAAGATGGTATTTAAGAGAAGGGTCGTTCTCTATTTCTTGTCTGAGAGTTTCCCAGTCGAAGTCTTTGGAATGGTACTCTGAAGCTTCTGCTGCTGCAGCTGATACGCTCATTTTCTTGTCTTCCACAATGTTATTGTTTGGTCAGTTTAAGATTCTGAGTTCTTCTAAGTTTATATAGTAATAGTACCCAAAAAGTATGGAATTTTGGGCTCAAAAAGATTCTCTTACTAGCCCAAACTTGGGCCCAAATTTTTAGTTTCAGTTTTTTTTTTTTTTTTTTTTTGGGGCACAAAGATAGCAATCTTAGTTTCTTATGGCTTTATGCAACAAAAACCTTACATCATTTATTTTGGGTGAAAAAAACTACTAGTGGTAGCATCGCCTCTTTGAAAAATTGCTATAAATATTTTTATGGATAGTAGTAATTTGAGTGCAAAAAAAAAAAAGGAGATGCAGAACATTTGTGCAATCTAATTGTTGATGGGTTCAAAATCAATGGTGGGTTTCAGCTTAGCTGAGCTTTGCTAAAAACTGAACAGCATGGATATGGATTGATGACAAAGGCTCAAAACCAGCATGGATTGCAGAGCAATGGCAGAAATAAAATAGAATCATTGGCTACTGAGATTGCATTTATTGATATATTGTAACTTGGAACAAAAGGTAGTTGATACCGGGTGATAGCAGCTGGAGAAACCTTTTAAGAGATGCCCTCATTCCAAAATTGAGCTCAATGCAGTTTAAGTTTTCAATAATCAATCAACTTAATCATCATAGCATGGTATTTTACTGATACTAATCAATGATAAGCAAAATGGCTAGCATGATAAAATGACTACATCTTGAATGACAGAATGAAAATGCTTGAAGATGATATGTCTGCAGTTTTCACTCAACTACATGCCCTTCAAGATCATAGAGACTTTCATTTCCAATACTGTTCAAGTAAATATAAGGTCATTGCAAACATCAAACATTCCATCCTTCCTAGAGAAAACTCTAAAAAACTAAAAGTTAAAGATAACTGCCTCAAGAAACCCACATTTGATGGGGACATTTGAGTAAGCAATCCAACTGTTGCTAGAATTGTCAGTGGTAAGGAAGAACTAAACTATCTTCCTCAGAACTGCAACCACCAAGTGTATTGGATCCATCATAGAACCTATCGGCCTAAACATTAGGACAGTTCCGCCTAGAATGACCTTTTTCTCCACACCTAAAGCAAGCCGCATTCCTTTTTGAATATGACTTATATTTAGTCTCATCCCCTTCAGCATTACCAACACTAGTATCCCCTTGCCCAACCCTCAACTCGTCTCTCAACTCCTTCAACCGCAAATCTGCTTTGACATCCTCCACGGAGATGGAAGTTCTCCCTTGCACCATGCTATTAGCGAATTGTTCATACGAAGGTGGCAAAGAACACAATAGTATAATAGCTTGATCCTCATCTTCAATTTTAACCTCAATATCTCTTAAATCTAAAATTATTTTATTGAACTCATTGAAATGGTCTTCCAGAGATGTACCTTCTTTCATCCGAAGCCCATGCAACTTCAGCTTCAGGAGAAACCGATTGGCAGAGGATTTATTCAAATAAATCTTCTCAAGCTTCTTCCATAACCCATCTGGAGTTGTTTCATCCATTACCTCGCGAAGAACCTCATCTGATAGACACAATTGGATTGAACTCAAAGCACGATTTAAGTAATCTTCCTTATCTTCTTCACTCATCATTGCTGGTAGCTTGCTTTTACCCTCCAGTGCGTTCAACAGCCCTTGTTGGATCAAAAGTGCCCTCATCTTTACACGCCAAAGACTAAAATCTTCTTTACCATTGAGTTGACCAATATCAAACTTCATCGAAAACCTAGACCTACTGGATCAATAGATTTATAAAAAGTAATTTATAATATAATTACTCGAAAGTATCAGTTTGTCAAAATTTAGACTTAAATCTATATCACAGCTCCAAAAACTAAGCAATTACACCAATCAAAATCAAGAAAACAAGCAAGTCAAGAAACTAGATAGAAGAAAAGAAGTGATGAACAGAGAGCACAAAGGTTAACCTATTACCTTACATCCACAAGCACTAAGGAAAAACTTATACCAGAAAAAATCAGAGATTACAATGGTAAAAATATCCCACAATCTACTAATAAGCCCATCTTTTACTAATCTTGTCTCTACTCTCTAGTCTCTAACTCAAGATTTCTTTGTATTTCACTTTCTTGATGAGAATCAAAACCCAAGAACAAAAAACTGTAAAACTAGCATTGAGCCTAAATATATAAAAGAATACAACAGACCAAAATTGACTTCAAGAATCTAACATAAAACCAGACAACAAACGCATTAATTCAAAGGAAGGGAAAAAAAGTAATCTTGAGGTTACCTACCCATAATTGTCATCTCGGCACCCAACTTCAGAGAAGTCCCTCCTTTCCTGAATCAAACAAGTACCCATTAATCCTGAGACATCATAACACCAAAATACCCTAAAACCCAGAAAATGAAAGACAGAAAATATAGAGAATTTTTTTTTTCTTTTTTGGCCATACCTTGAGGAATTTGCCCTTAAAGTGTTTGATGTCAGAGTTTTTCCCTGCTCTTGTTGAATCTTTTGAAGGTTGTTCTTGTCTGAAACTTCCCATGTTTAAGTAATTTGCTGCAGATAAACAACTCTTTTGTTCTTGTCTTTCAAAGTATCTGGTCTGGTCTGGTCTGGTCAGTTCATAGTTCATACTCATAGTTAAGAACTTAAGATAAGATTAAGAGCTTTGAGCTTTGAGTTGCTTTTCGGTTAGAGAGAGAGGTTTGAGTATTTTATACCTATGCTAATGTTATTGGGCTAGTAAATCAATACTACAAGCCCAAACTTGGGCCGAAATATTCAATCTTTTTCATTTAAATCTAAACCCATTAATCCAACCATCATAATTTTTTTTTCTTTTTGCTACTATAAATTTTCATTATTAACAGAGAGAACAGTCATTATTGCCAAAAAAAAAACAGAGAGAACAGTCATGGCTTGCATTGCATCCCTTTGCTCTGCTTCTTGTTCTTCTCAACAACTGCTCACTTCTTATAAAGGGCCCAATCAAAATTAGGTTTAAACATTATTGTTGGCTTTGAATTCATTGAATTTGTGTTTAACATGGCCATGTCTATAGAGTATAGACAATATGCTCCCAATCTTTCAGCAGGAACAAATATGTGGGGGGTGGCCATGTCTATTTTTATGAGGGTTGAGGACGGTGGCAGAAATAGTTAAGCATATGAACTTTAAGCTCTAAACCAGCATGAATTGCATTGGAATGGCAGAAATAAAATAGAATCATTGGCTACTGAGATTTATTGTTAACTTGCAGAAGGTAGTTGATACTGAGCTATAGCAGCTGGAGGAGGAACATTTTAAGAGATGCCCTTACTCCAAAATTCAACTTAATGCAGTTTTAAGTTTTCAATGATTAATTAGCTAATCAACACAGCATGGTATCTACTCATAATAATCATTAATAAGCAAAATGGCTACATAATTTAAATGACTACATCTTGAATAACATGGAATGACAGAATTCAAAAGCTTGAAGATGATTTGTCTGCAGTTTTCACTCAACTACATGCCCTTCAAGATCATAGGGACTTCTATTTCGAATACTGTTCAAGTAGACCATTGCCATCCTTCCTAAAGAACTCTAACAAACTTAAAGTTAAAAGATAACCGCCTCAAGAACCTACATTTGACGGGAACATTTCGAGTCAGAATCCAACTGTTGCTAGGCGTGGCAGTGGTAAGGAAGAACTGAACTATCTTACTCAGAACTGCAACCACCAAGTATATTGGATTCATCATAAAACTTATCGGCCTACAAATTAGGACAGTTCCGCCTAAAATGACCTTTTTCACCACACTTAGAGCAAGTACCGTTTCTTTTTGAATATGACTTAGATTTAGTCTTATCTCCATCCTCATTACCAACACTAGTATCCCCTTGCCCCACCCTCGACTTATTTCTCAACTCCTCCAACCGCAGACATAATTTGACATCCTCTACAGAGATGGAAGTTCTTCCTACCACCATGGCATTAGCGAATTGTTCATACGAAGGTGGCAAAGAACACAATAGTAAAGTAGCTTGATCCTCATCTTCAATTTTAACCTCAATATCTCTTAAATCTGAAATTATTTTATTGAACTCATTGAGATGGTCTTCCAGAGATGTACCTTCTTTCATTCGAAGCCCATACAGCTTCAGCTTCAAGAGAAACCGATTGGTTGAGGATTTATCCAAATAAATCTTCTCCAGCCTCTTCCATAACCCATCCGGAGTTGTTTCATCCATTACCTCCTGAAGAACTTTATCTGATAGAGTCAATTGGATTAAACTCAAAGCACGATTCAAGTAATCTTCCTTATCTTCTTCAGTCATCATTGCCGGCAGCTTGCTTTTGCCCTTCAGTGCATTGAACAACCCATTTTGGATCAAAAGAGCCCTCATCTTTACACGCCAAAGACTAAAATCGTTCTTACCATCTAATAGATTGATATGACCGTCAAACTCCATCACCATAGGCGATTTGTAACTGCTGGATCTATTTAGAACCCTGAGGAACAACAAGATCAATAGATTTAGAAAAAGTAATTTATAATATAATTACTTGATAGTATCAATTTGTCAGGATTATCTATAGCACAGCTCCAAACACTAAGCAATTAAACCGATCAAACTCAAGAAAACAACCAGTCAAGAAACTCAAAAGAAGAAAAGAAGTGATAAATAGAGTGCAGCCTAATATATGTGTAGTTCGTGAAAGGTGAACCTATTCCCTTACATCCACAAGCACTAAAGAAAAACTTCAACACAAAAAAATCAGAAATTACAATGGTAAACATATCCCAAAACCTAATTAGAAGCCCATCTTTTACTAACCCTTGTCTCTAACTCAAGATTTCTATGCACTTTACTTTCTTGATGAGAATCAAAATCCCCAAAAAAAAATCTGTAAAACTAGCATTGAGCCTAAATATAAAAGAATGCAACCGACCAAAATTGACTTCAAGAACATACTCCTATAAAACCCGACAACAAAAGCATTAATTCAAAGAGAGAGAGAGAAGGAAAAAAAGAGAGTAATCTGAGGTTACCCTACCCATACCTGTCATCTCGGCTCCCATTCCCAACTTCAAAAAAGTCATCCCTCTCCTGAATCAAAAGAAAACCCATTTATCCTTAGAAACCATAACATCAAAATACCCTAAAACCCAGAAAATGGAAGACAGAAAAGATAAAGAATTTTTCTTCTATTTGGCCATACCTTGAGGTTGAGGAACTTGCCAGAAGAGTGTTGGATGCCAAGGTTTTTCCCTGCTAATATAGAACCTTTTGAAGGTTGTTCTTGTCCTCTGAATTGTTTCATCTTCAAGTCTTTGCAATGGTACTCTGACACTTGTGTTGCCGATAAACTCAAAAGAAGAAAAGAAGTGATTAATAGAGTGCAGTCAAGAAACTCAAAAGAAGAAAAGAAGTGATAAATAGAGTGCAGCCTAATATATGTGTAGTTTGTGAAAGGTGAACCTATTCCCTTACATCCACAAGCACTAAAGAAAAACTTCAACACAAAAAAATCAGAAATTACAATGGTAAACATATCCCAAAACCTAATTAGAAGCCCATCTTTTACTAACCCTTGTCTAACTCAAGATTTCTATGCACTTTACTTTCTTGATGAGAATCAAAATCCCCCAAAAAAAATCTGTAAAACTAGCATTGAGCCTAAATATAAAAGAATGCAACCGACCAAAGTTGACTTCAAGAACATACTCCTACAAAACCCGACAACAAAAGCATTAATTCAAAGAGAGAGAGGAAAAAAAAAGAGTAATCTGAGGTTACCCTACCCATATCTGTCATCCCGGCTCCCATTCCCAACTTCAAAGAAGTCATCCCTCTCCTGAATCAAAAGAAAACCCATTTATTCTTAGAAACCATAACATCAAAATACCCTAAAACCCAGAAAATGGAAGACAGAAAAGATAGAGAATTTTTCTTCTATTTGGCCATACCTTGAGGTGGAGGAACTTGCCAGAAGAGTGTTGGATGCCAAGGTTTTTCCCTGCTAATATAGAACCTTTTATAGGTTGTTCTTGTCCTCTGAATCGTTTCATCTTCAAGTCTTTGGAATGGTACTCTGACACTTGTGTTGCCGATAAAAGAACTCTTTTGTTCTTGTCTCTGACAGTATCTATCTGGTCTGCTCTGGTCAGTTCATAGTTTAAGAGCTTTGAGTATTTTTTGGTGTGAGAGAGGTGTGAGTTTTTATACCTAAGCTAAATGTTTTTGGGCTAGTAAATTAATGCTACGAGCCCAAAGTCCCAAACTTGGGCCGAAATTTTTGATTTTTTTTTATTTAAAATTTAAATCTAAACACATTACACTGTTTGTCTAAAATATTTACAAATTAACCTTGTTCGAACCATGTCAGCTTACTGTGGGGTAAAGTTTCCTCAACAACAATGATTTTTTCCATCCAGAAGGCTCGAACTCGAGACCTTGCTTGAAAAGAACAAGCATTAAACCACTTGAACGAACCAACCACTTATTGGTACACATTACACCCTTTGCTCTGCTTCTTGTTCTCCTCAACAACTGCTCACTTCTTATATATAATAATGTCCAATCAAAATCAGGTTTAAACATTATTGTTGTCTTAAGATTCATTGAATTTGGGTTTAACATGACCTTGTCTATAGACCAATGCTCCCAAACGTTCAGCAGGAATAAATATGTGGGAGTTGTTTGATTTGTTTCACATTGGCCCTCATAGGCCATAGCCAATACCAATGTCTAGTGTTATTGTTGGTTATTCCCAAACATTCACCAAAAGATCACTTCTTATGGCGCCTGCTGTTGGAAGACCAAACAGCAATGACCCTGCTGTATCAAGTTTCAAGTAGTTCCATGACAAACAGTCAAACACAGAGAACCAAAAGTGCCAGCGGTCTATAAATTTGTAAGCATCTACCACCTTTGTTTAGAAAGGAAATAACACAACACAAGTGAATTTGACAATACTTGTAGATATGTTTGATTAGAAGCTAACAACATACCATCAGATGTTGGTAAGCTTTGTACTTTCCTTAAAACCATGTATTTAGGAAACCCTAACCTTTAGCTTCAATGTACTTTTTAAGATAAGATTTGACTTTTGGTCACCTGCCTGCCACACATGAAACATGGGAAAAGATGGGTAGAACTTGAAAATGACTGCCTGCAACTTTGACCAATCCTTTAATGGTGTTTTCAATAATCAGCAGATCACCGTCATGCCTTTGTCTTTTGCAGATGATAAGTGCTGAGTTGCATTACTTCTTCACATAGAAAAGGAAATTGAAGGCATACATTACTGACTCCTTACAATTTCAATTTTGTTAATATCACACTAAATTTGAGTTTGCCATCAATTAAATGTACCAAGTTCAATGAGCAAATGGTTAGCAAAATTTAATGGCTACATATTGGTATACCGTGGAATAACAGAATGCAAATGCTATGTTAAGAACCTCTATGATTAAATTTAATAGTGAGCTGATTGGAGACATAAGGAAATGAAAGAAGTAATCAATGCCAGAAAACCTTGATGACTACCTCCTCAATCCCTCATACCTGCAGGCCAGGATTCAAATCATAAAGTCCTGCCTACCACGAGGCATAGACCCCCATTTGCCTAAATATGAGCATCTCCTCAAATTCCATCCGCTGACCGCTGCAGAACTCTGTGAAGCTCATCTGCCATCACTTGCAATACAACAGGTTTCTGAAGAACTGCATTCATTCCTGTTTGTAGGCATCTCTCCCACACATGATCCTCGGCACTAGCTGTCAAGGCTATAATCAATGGCCAATTCCTGCTACGAAACTTGCGTATTCTCATTGCCACTTCAAATCCATCCATTTCAGGCATGTGAATATCCAAAACAACGATTCTGAAAGAATTTTCGGCATGGCTGACTGCACTAAGACATTCAAATCCGGAAGAAACAGCAGTCACTTCGCAACCCAACTTCTCCAGAAGCTTCTTGGTCACAGTCCGGTTTACATCATCATCATCAGCTAGTAACACTCGAAGACCTCTGAACCTGGAGTTAGAATTTGGTTGCTCGGGGGCAATTCCAGGTGGGAATAAAGCTCTTCGCATGAATGATTGAATTGGAAACCTAAGAAGAAGTCTCATACTCTGTGCCAAACCCAGAGAGTTTGAGGATATATAGATATTGCCTTGCATCATCTGCAAATACCAGATAGAAAAATTCACAATTAAAACATGTAATGTACTGGTAATGCATCATAATCCTATAGAAGGCAGGAGCAGGTAAAAGACAATAGGCAGAGATGAGAAAACTTTTAATTTACATCTTCAAGTACAGAGGCACTGGTCAAAGAACAATAACCTTACAAACTTCTATAGCTTTCGAGAATTAAAAGCCTGAACTATTGCCATAAGCAACTATTTCAAGCAATCCTATTTGCTCTATACATCCATATGGTGTCAAAAATTGTCAAATAGCTTCACTCCAAGGAAGGAATGCAAGCCTTAAATTTGTATCTATGATAAGAGTCACAGTTTTGTCATCCAAAAAATAGCCTGGATCCTGAAGATAGACTATATTCCAGCTGATCTTAGAGAAAGCTTAACGGCATAAGCCACTGTTTTACTTGTTTATTTGTATGCAAACCAGAATGAAGAATTGCATAAACCAGATGAAGGAAGCCCAATAAACCCAGCAACTTACTGCAATTACTCTAGCCAACAACTCGACACTAAGAGTATAACACTTAGAAAATCAATCGCATAAATGGCGTTAGTGGCAATAAAAGCATCATCTTGCCATACCTCACATAGAACTGTTATCATTTTCTCCCCATTCAAACAAGGCTGAAAGTACTTGTTGACAGAACAATGCAAATTTCAGCAATAATGCAACACAAATTCGGGGTCAATACCAAAAATGCAATAAAATAGCTGGAAATTCTTGACATGCCTTGAAAGTTCAGTGATTATACAAGGAAAAACAATAATCAACTATTAATGGCAGTTTCATTTCCATTGGATGTATAGTTATTGTTAACTATCTTATTTGAAATGCAGTACTCAAAAGCATTGATAATAGAAAATAGAAAAAGAAATGGGATATTAACCTGCACAAGCTTTTTACACATACTGAAATTCATGCTCTCCTTAATTTCATCATCGCCATGTCTCCTGCCAGAAGAATGCTTGGTTGAGACTGATGCATCTGCCTGAGAACTGCCCCCATGAATGTCAATTTCAATCTTTAAGTACAGAAAATCATGCTGTGTGCTTGCTCTCAATGCATTAGTTTTGTCATTCTTATCCTGACTACTGTCTGATGAAACCTGGAATAAGACAGTTCCTCCTCCACTATTGATGTCAAGTAGGTAGCCAACCATATGTAAAATCACTTGAAAAGTCCTTCTCTCATCACCAATCACTTGGTCAGGCAAAGAGCTCTGAACACCAACTTCAAAATCAAAGCCTTTATAGACAGACAAACACTTGGCAAGGCAGGAAGCTTCTTTAATCATGGAATGTAAGCTAAAAGGCCTCATATCTAGCATGAATCTTCCACTATCCTTCATTGAAATCTCCATCACATCATTTATCAAAGTTGAGAGAACATTACTTGTCTTGACCAATGTGTCAACCACATTCTTCTGATTGAAGTTCATATTTTCATCTTGAAACACTGAAAGCAAGCCCAAAATTGAGTGCATCGGTCTCTTCATACCATGACTCATTACTTTCTGAAAAGAGTTCCTTGCTTGGCTGGCCATCATAGCATTCTTTCTTGCCTGCTGCAGCAAACGATTCTGCTGTCCCAGTTTTTGTCTCATCGAATGAGATTCTGCAAGAACTGCAGCATGGGACAGAGCTACAGCTACCTGATCAGCAACCACCTCAACAATCTCCATTTCTGGATAGCTCCAATCCCTGGAACTCAAACTTGGAAGAACCAAAACCAGAATGGCAAAAGAAGTCTCTATTGATTGTGGCGTTCCCCCTTTAAAATTAGAACCGTGAAGCAGTGGCATTCTGATTGCTGCAACAGCACCAGCCTCATCTGATCCACTGCCACTTGCAAGACCAAGTGCAGAGTCTGGCCTCAAGATTCTCACTCTTTCACTCTCTTTTATCTCCATCACATCAGGATCATTTGCTGGGATAGAAATAGGACCGTCAAAGCTCCTAGAACTTGGTTTCAACTCATGTGTCAAATTCATCTGCGTTCCATTCTCATGTGGCATCCACACAGCACAGTTGTTCAAATCCAAAGTCTTAGAAAGCTCAACCAAAGTGGTGTATAATATGGTATGCATATCTAGTGATTTCCTGATTTCCTGTGTTAACATTCGAACGTGCGAACTGGCTTCCTTCTTCCTCTTCATCATCCCAACCTCTTGATCTAATTCCAATACATTTTGCCTCAAGAAAACCTCCCTCACTTTCACTTTGAGTAAGAGAGGGAACAGAGTTAAAAGTGTTATCGTCGTGGCACACGAAACAAGGGCTGTAAGGAATTTGGCAATGGTGAGAGCTAACATCAACTGGAATGAGTTGGGGTGTGGACCATAATAAGTCCATGCATTGAGAAGATGAGTCAATCCACAGAGCACTATAAATGCTATAAACTGAACGAGGACCCATTTGAAGGGGATATTCGAGCAACTAATGAAGTAAAGCAATTCAATAGGTATAGAAAAATATGCCACAGCAATCAAGAAATCACTCACCCTCTGGCACTCTAAAATGCTATGTATGCTCCAAAAGCCCTCATCATCACAACAATTTGAATACTCATTATCAACGGTAGAGGCAGAGACCGAGATCACTAAAAGAGAAATCAACAAGCCAAGAGCTAATGCTCTTAACATTGCCACTTAGGTGAGCACTTGTTCATTCCCTAGTAAAGGTCAAACTTCCATACCCCCAATACTTAAAAATTTTATATACAACTAACTAAAGAAGATGCAACTGCCTCAAATATACTTCTATAGCCAAAAGCTCAAATATTCATTCCTTCAAGCCAATTCCTATAAGAAGCAATTAAATCCAATATGCAGCAATTCAAGATCTATAAAAGTACCCACCTTTTTCCATTTATGCAAGCACCATCCTTTTACCATATCTCAAGATCTAAAACACCCCATCAGCTCCAAACTCCAAAAAAATCCAATCTTTCTTTTCATTCCCTGCAATCAAAATTCTCTGTTTCACATCTCTCCACAAGGGAAAGAAGAAACGAATTCTAAAAAAAGAGAAGACTTCTAATAAAACTTGAAACTTTCTTCAAGTGAACAACAAAAATCTCAAGGAAACCAACACTAAGAATCAAACAAGAGATCAAAGAGCAGAGGTAGAAAAGAACAGACCTTAACGCAGAAAAGGCTCCACCAATCTCAATCAACACCGAAAAGAAGATGTAAAAATAAATATCTTAATCAACTTTCCAAGTGAAAACAACAAATACCCAGTTTCCCAATTTTCCACCTTTTTCCAAATCCAATCAAACAACACCCTCTACTTTTTGCTTTGTCAAACAAGATCAACCAAAAGAAGATAATAATACTCTAAAGAAGAAAACTTTGCCTTTAAACAAAGCTTTCTTAAAGGTTTCTTATAACGAGAAAAGAGCAGAAGAGGGATTGAAGATAGTATGAAACTGAAACATCTCCCTCTGGCTCTTTAGATTGAAAGAAATGTTTGACAAAAGCAGACTTTGAGAGAGAATTTGTCTTAAAAGTTACTAGTACTACTAGAAAAATAGAAATAATAGGAACTGCCCAAAGACAACATGACCCCCAAAATAAGGAAAGAAAAGAGCTTACATACACTTGCAAAGTGAGGGACCCAAAATTTTATGTGAAGAGAACCTAGACACTCTCTTCCCCTGTCACATAAATTTAACATTATTTTTTTTCCTTTTAATACTAATATAATATATATTATTATTATATGATCATAATAAGACTAGATTTTGTAATAATTATATATTAAGTATTAATTATTATGATATAATTTTTTATAGTAAGAATCTCAATATTCATATATATTTCATATTTGATTCATTTAAAAATTGAGTTACATAGAATTTGTGTAAAAAAAAGAGTTACATAGGATTCGAATTAAAGACCACAATGAGGTTGTTTTTTTGCTAACTCATTGTACCTAACAGCAATATTGAGATTCAATAATTTAGAATCTTAACTCTTAAATAGGAAGAAACTCTTTCTATATATATTTTCTCCATTTACAATAATCAAATTCGAGATATTGTTTAAAGAATATTAATTTTTTTTTACTCAGTCAAACAAACAAATTTCTCATATATTAATTTAGCCTAGTTTTTATCTTTCATGTACAATGTATTCAAAAAAAAGTATACTTTTTGTTATAGTGAGAATATTATAGTACTATATAGATCAAGGAAAACTTAGTCAATAGCGTGTAATGAAATTCTTAATTTCAATGATGTTGATTTCAAATTTTAATGATTTCATTTTCATGTCCAAAAAAAGAAAAATGCAAATAGATTAATCATGTAAATAGGATGTAGCTTTTGTCAAGAAATGTTAAATAAAAGGTTGTATGAAAATTTAATTTATGAGAATATTTAAAGATAAATTGGAGATATTAATTTATAATTTCTTGGTAAAAAGTAGTTGTAGTTGTAAACTTGTACTTCTAAAAAAAAACAATGCTATTCTTATGACCGTCCGATTGGTTTGATAGGAGATGGAACGGTGTAGATGATTGGGACGGATTTGCTGATGTGGCAATATTGACCGTTAATGCATCGGAGGCGGTTAAGAGATTGAGAAATGGACGGGTTGGAGGAGGAACACGAACCACGTGGCGCACGTGATGTTGATGTGGGCATTGATATTTTTTTCTTTGGAAGGGGGAAGGGAACTGTGTCCGTGGGGCAGAGGATATTTTTGGATAATGTAAAATTTATTTATTTTAAAATTTTGTGGAATATCACTAGATCTGGAAAAATATCTGCAACAGTTTTTTTAATTTTATTTATTTAATACTTCAAAATTCAAATCATTTTATTTTTTTTCAATAAATATTTTTATATATTTAATATTGAAAATATGCACCACACTTTCCTTTTCCATGAAGGAAATGATAGGGCACTAACATGACTCAATAAACATTAGTGGGTCAAAAGATGAGCTTAGTTCAAATCTAATTACATTATTTATGATCTGAATACAAGTTTGATTCTCCGAAAATACATTTTTATAAGGATTTTACTTTTCATACTTTCTAGTCGGAAAATATTGCCCTTAGTAAAAAAAAATTAAAAAAAATCTCGAATCCAATTAGAGTTGGAGTCAATGCCCAAAGTTTTGTTTTATTAGGGGATTGTTTTAGTTCTTGCAAAAGAGTAGTAACTAGTTACTAATAAGGGGTTGGATCAAGTGGTAAGCGGCTTATTCCAGCTTAAGTAAGTCTCAAGTTCGAGATCTTATGTACGCTTGAGAACATAGCTGCCCTTTGAGTGACTCAGCCACCATAACTAGTTCAAGATCTTACATACGCTTGAAAACGTAGCTGCCCTTTGAGTGACTCAACCACCATAACTAGGTACGTGACGTGGATCGGATCCGGATTAATCTGCATACCAGATGAGATAAAAAAAAACAGTAGTAACTAGTTGAATACAATTGTTTAATCTTAAAAATAGTGGTTGTATATTCTCTAGTCAAATGTCTTAAGATTTGTTTGTTTACTTGGAGGAATCAAATCCTCCTTTACCATTTGCCCCTTTTCTACAACATGTCAAAGCACAATTATTCTATTCACATTGACATTGTACAAAATGCCATTGTCTAACAAACCAATGAGTAACAAAGGGAAAAACAAAAAAGCATGGAAATATAATTATTCTTGCAACATCTATTGACTAAAATTATGATATGAGAGCATAAAGATGCCAAAAATTGCCATACTTCCAAGTAAATTCTCAAACCTAATACATCTTTTTTCTCTTAGGAGTGGGAACCACAAACATGATTATGAAAGGGCTTTGAACAATTAGTAATTTGGAAAATTAGCCTAATCCATCCATTCCCCCAGTCCCCTAACCCAGAGACGATTTTATGAAAACTCAAAAGCAACAAAGAAAATTAAATTATCAGCAATAATAGGTGAAAACCATTTCAACAACTAAACAAAGAAACTAGGATTCTGAAAGGCCATCTCCTTACTTTATGGTGCATACTCTAAGAGTAACGGGCCGACCTGTACAAGTATATCATATTACACTCCGGGAAACGTGCAAGGAGTTGTACACTATTCGCTCTTTTGTTAAAAAAGTTGTGGATTTCAGATATCTACGGGAAAACAGCAATTCATTCATGGGACTGTAATCTAATCTGCAATCTGATCATAGTCGCCGTTTTCTGGAGAGTGATGAGCTCCATGACCTGGTTTTCCTGCAATAGATGTTTAGTTTCAGAATTTGCTTGCTGTATGAGCATGCATGCATATATGCATTTCAAGATACTAACCTGTCAACTCAAAACCAGTTCTATCATCTAGACCACTCCTCCAGTCTGTTGTTCGAGATGCCAGATGCATCCCCCGTGGTTGCATCATGAAATGAGTTCCTCCGAAACCATGATCATCGTTTCCCCCCATTGGATTTCTTCCTGAAGTTTCAAAAGCTGAGCGAAAGCCCATATTAGATACTGAAGTCCCCGCAACTGGAGATGGCAACTTGCTGCCAGAGGCATCACTCTTTGAACCAGCACTAACATCCTTCTTGTTGTCAATCATAAATGTACCAACAATAACCTGTAGATAAAATGAAATGTTGTGCCTTCGACATAAAATAGTTGAAAAATAAACATTCCTAAAGAAAAGGAATCTGCTAGCGCTTTTTATTGTTTGCTCTCATGGCAATATCAATGATAAAATCACACGTCAAATATGGATTTATAATATTAGTTTAAAGACTGATGCATCTAAGCACATAATGGCTCAAAGGTCCATGCAATGCATCCATTTACCCACTTTTTCAAATCAAATAGCAATAACACCAATACCTGAACTGGGCCGGCAGCCTTCAGAGGTCCACCGACACCTCCTCCAATAATTTGACCATCTGCACTTGATAGACATACACTGAGCCCACCAGTCCTCCCACCAATTTCAGTCCGTACGTAAGATCCAGATAGTGAAATGATCTCAAACCGGCCCTAATGTCAACAGGAAAAAAAAATCTTATTTAACAATACTAAATAAGCATATTCTTGGCAAACAACTTTTATCAAGTTCTCTCAGAGACGACAACATTGACAATGTGGAAAAAATATGAGCAACAATATTGACAATGTTACTTTTATAGAACTAACATTTGAGCAACAATATGAGCCTTTTAGGCATATCAGCATTGCAAGCACATCAGAATAAGTTGCTTTCATATACATAGAACCCGGAAAGATTTAGCTGATACTTAAAAGTAGCACAATATGTGTAGCTGCCTCTCTGTTATTTCCTAATTTCATGAGAGAGCTAACCATGAGTATGGAAAATTTGTAAACAACAGCTCATGTAAACACATGAGCTAACCATGAGTACAATCAGCTCATGTAAACAACAGAACCTAACCATGAGTATGGAAAATTTGTTTTACCCAATTGGAGAGTTATGTTGTTATCAGCAACCTGGCATTACTAGATTAGTGTCCTTCAAAAGCAGAGGAGTAAGCTTCCTCTTAGTTAGAATCAATAAACCTTTGGATTACTGGCTTAGTGTCCTAAGCAAAAGCAAGCACAGTACTAAACTTCCTCTCAGTTTGGATTACGTGTCCTTATTCACTTTGTTTTAAGCCCCACCAACCTGAATTTCCTCGCAAACTTTATCATTTGTCTACGATAAACAACAATTTTCTAACCTTACCTTTAAAAAAAGCAAATCCTCTCACAGCTGTTGGAAGTAATGTGGTTTTTTTCTAACAAAACTTGATTAAGTAATATCTACTTCTATTCCTTTAAAGATTGAAGGATATGGTTCCAATTCAAAGATTACAGAATATTTAAACATTATGTTCTCTGGTTCATATTAAATAATTATGACAAAAAGCGAATACAAAAGCAATTACCTCATATGCAATGTTACCGCCTGATGTTGCTGGTTGGCGGAGAGAAGCATTAGAGATCGAACCAGATGCAGACAAAATACATATTTCACGCTTGCTTTGTTGCATGAACATCATTATTTTTTGGGCCACATCCTATTTAGATCAATAAATCATGTTAAGTGCTATAAAATGACTTGATTGATACATTAGAAACAATAATGCATCTTGACCTAGCATGGTAATATATAGTACAAGAATCAAGACTTAATCATAAACAAAATGAACAATAATAACATTTAAAAAAAGCACTTGTAACATTGTTTATCATGTTCAAAAGCACTACATCAAACATCTAGAATAGCCAAGACAGCGTAAATGGACAAGGGATGCTTTGACAAAGGTGGGTTGAGATAATCTGCACAAACCTCCTATCAACCACAAGATGACCAGGAAAAAGTAAACAAATACCGTCTAAGCACTGACAACTTAGAACTAAATAAAACCACAATAAACCATCTTACATGCCCACAATACATGAACTCCCATCTCTATAACAACTCTAATCTACAAACAGGAAAATCAAAGACAAAATGCAAAAAGAAAAAGAAAACCTACTGAAAAATATCAGAATTATTCTCATGTAAATTTCCACAATGGCTATCATGGCCTTAATTTGTTCTTAAAAGGAACATCATAATACTGACAAAATTTAGGGATTTCATAACAGAAACATAATGTTACACTCTAAAAAGCCTTCTCATTTACAGTTTTTTTTTCCACTGGTGATTTTATCCATGTTCTCTTCTAATTTAACAATTTTGCTTGCAACTAAATCATTGATATTCCGGCTTTAAAACAGATTACTATTAGTATCTACAAATACAGCATTATCAATGGGACATTCTTTATGACAATGCTACTTTAAGATGCAACAGAGGTATAACTATGTAAACTTTCTTTCGGAAAAACACGAGGACAACTGTTTAAAACTATTGGAGCATGCAGAAATCACATTTTGACGGCTTATATAAAGTTTCAAGGACCAAAATTGGTACAAATAGACATCTGTTACCCAAGGATATGTATAACTGCTGCCAACACAAATGGAAAGTATTAATAAAGCTTCCAAGAGTAATGAGCACAATACCTCTCCCGCAACTACATTGATAACATGTGGAGTAAATCCTTGACCAGCATTGCCTGCAACGATTAGATGGATGCAAGAGAAACAAATGAGTACATAATTGAGACTGAACTATTATTTATGTCACAAAACAATTTGAACGTATGATGCATAATTTATTATATAACCAGTTTCCTCTGTCTAGAGCAGTATCAGCCACCACTAATTAGCAATCAACATGTACAAAAGACAACTCGATTGCGTTTGAATTTGATTTTGGTTATGAAACCAAAGCTACAAAGAAACATGCAGATACCATCATTGAGCGGAAAGCAAATCCGTTGAACTTTATAGCTGAATCAGTAAAACCATTCATGTTGCTATTGCACTTAAAAACAGTAAAGAGCAATTTGCGCAGGCATAGGAAAAGGAACACTGAGGAATGGCCCAACAAATTAATACAGCCTAAGTTTTTGAATTCAAGGCCCTTCACAAAATTTTACAACAGAAGCAGTAAGAAAATAATTGGTTCACAGCAATCAAATAAAGGCAATGGATCATAATGCAAAGGATCCAAAACCTTAATTTCATAAATGTGCAACAAGATCTGCACAATTCATCAAACTCAACAAAGGATACAAAATATCTGCACAATTCATCAAACTCAACAAAGGATACAAAATAGTGGGAAACTAATTTCAAAAGCAAAGCAACCACATAGAGCAAAACAAAGGCAACGGTTCATTCACAATACACTCCAATCAATCTCAATTTGCAACCTGACCCTCAAATCCACCAAGTTCAATAATAGGGTAGCAGAAAAATAGAAATTTTGTAAAAAAGACCCATCCAGAGCAAACAAAGGCAAAGATTTTTACAAGAAATGCACCAAGAACACCCTCAATTCGAAGAAACTTGCAAAAATTTTTACAGGCAAAGAGACCTCTTTTCCCCCGAAAAGCACGCACACAGAGCAAACAAAAGACAATGCTTTCCATACAATGCACCAAACACCCTCTAAATTTTCAACAAATTTGCAACAAAACGCCGCAAAACCATCAAATTCACCAGAAGGGTAACCAAAAGTAACAAAATTGAATCAGAAACACCCACCTAAAGCAACCAACTGAGACTTCTTAGAAGACCCAGAGAGCGAACCACCGCCGCCACCAAGACCCAACTGCTGCTGTTGCTGCTGTTGTTGTTCCCTCCGTTCCTTAGAGGTGGACGACGCCGTCTTCTTAGCGGCCAAGGCCTGCTCCGGCGTGCCATACTTCCTCGGCCTCCCTCTCTTCCTCCTAGCTGGCTCCAACGGCGACGTCACGGCCGAAGGGACGGAGTGAGGGTACACCATGTGGTGGGACCCTCCGCCGTCGTTCGGCGGAAGAAGCCCATTGGTCGGTGACGGAGTGGTGGTGACAGTGGTGGTGGTGTTGGTGAAGTAGTGTTGTTGGGTTTCATTGGGTTCCATTGGCTTTTGAGGTTTTAGAGAGAGAAAGAGGAAAAAAAAAATCTTCCAAGGATTTTTTTAATTTTTTAATTTTAGTTTATAATTTGCTTTTTTGGTTATGGCTTTTTTCTTTTTTTAGGGATTTTTAATTTGGGGCTGAGGAATATGGGCCGTTTGATGATAGTTTAGATTGACTTTTTGATGTTTGACTGCTGAAACATATATATCTCCATTAACGGATTAGTTTATTTTGTTTTTATTTAGGGTTTTAGATTTTTATTTATTTGGGGATCTTTTTTTAATTTGTTTGTTTGGGTTTTTTTTTTTTTCAATTGGGGACTGACAATGTTTGGATTCTGGAATCCATTTCTTTATATAAAGTGATTCTCTCATTCAATTGGACAATTTGCCCCTTACCCTAGATACCCAAATTGTCCAACCCACCTTTCTATTATTGTTTTACTTTTTTTTTTCATCTTCTATTACATTTTTCAAATTTTATTATGAAAATTTTCATTGTTAAAATAAAGTTTTTTTTAAGAAAAATAACTCTCAAAGAAACAAAAGTACAAGGTAAATTACTCTGTTGCTTCAAATTTACTTCGTATCCATTTTAATTTTTTTTATGAACTTTCGGTATTTAATAGTTATATTGAGTCTTGATTAATCATTAATCCGAACCAACTTGTATAGAATCCGAATGGATATTAAGTAGTACCTTATAACTTACCTAGTTATCTTTGGCAAATTAAATTAGGTAGTTGTAACTTTCAAGCAGTTTAATCTTCATTGATACAGTTTGAGAGCAGATGATTGGAAATGAATGTTAATATCATAGGGAAAACTGGTTTTTGTTATGGCAACTGAAAACGTTAAAGAAGAAAAGATAAATTTGGCTGAAAAGCCTTCCTACTATTTCAAAATTTTCAATTTCATCACCTTACCTCTTATTGCATTCAATTCAGACCCTAACCAGTGGTTTCTGGCCTCATTTGAACTCTTATTTAACAAAACTAATTAAGAGATGTGGCCAGAAATGCCTATTAACTTGATCCCAAAGTGGATTTTTTTTTTGTGGCCTGAACCAGATAAAAAAGTTGCTAAGACGGCATTTGGTGCCAAATTTAGCAGCAGCAGCAGCTATGCAAGTCCAAGAGTTAGCCTTCTGTGAATGTGCATTATTTCTTGCCTAAAACAAGAAGAGTTGGAATGAACAACATTTTTTACTGAAATGAACAATAATACAGGGAATCCTTTCTTGATGCCAAAAAAAAGGAACAAAAATACAGGGAAATAGTGTCATCAGACATTGCATATTACTACAGTATGAAGTGTACAACAAGACATAGGGGAAGTGGTTCCTATCAACAACAACATTCAACATTCTTGTAACAGATTGAACATCAGTTCTTCTTGTTCATATGCTCAGGCATCATCTTTTGATGCCTCTCCATCGGTAGTCTGAGTCTCTTTCGTAGATGGCGAAGAATGCAGATTCTTAAGTTCCTCTAACTGCACCAAATAAGTACTAATTCAGAATAACTAGCTCTAAAGAAGTTGATCTGGGGATAAATGGGGTGTTCAAATCAAAATGAAAGAACGATATTAAGGAATATAACATTAATAATGCTTTGCTTCACATTATAATCTAGAACCAGCTCAACCGGCATTGAAGTCTAGGGGAGTGAGATGAAAGCAATAGATGCTTTGGGACACTAATGTCAGGAGTAAATATATACACCTACCTTGTTGCTCCCACTCAAAGGAGAAGGGTTTATGTTGAAAAAGTTTGGTAGGATGTCATTCATAAAAGCAAGACAGTAGCTCATTATGAAATTCAATGCGATAACACTACAAGATGGACCGGAAACTGGAATTTCCGATGCCAAGGTCGAAATTTTCTGTAACAAGACTACAAGACATGCAACAAGCATTATCTTCTTGGAATTCAAACTTCAAAAAGTTACTTATTTCCAAGGATATCTATCAAGACAACTCAATAGGAAAAGACATGCAACAAGCATTATCTTCTTGGAATTCAAACTTCAAAAAGTTACTTATTTCCAAGGATATCTATCAAGGCATATATGCTTTATTCTAGGACCTGTTAAAATCATATGTATTTCATAACATTTGAAAAAGAAATTAAATCATACCTCTTTGCAAGTCTCTTCATGCTTATGCAGGAGCTCATTATGCTTTGCCTGCATATCTGATAGGTCAGCTTGTAGTTTTTCATATTCAGATGCAGTTGGACCCCCTAATTTTTGTTGAACAAACCTTATAAAAAATGAATGAAAAATAAAATCTCAGCATTAATATATTGAAATGAACAATTTTTTATCTGATAAATGTAAGCCACTGAATAGAAAGAGAGAAAAATAAGTGTGGGCACTCTGTAAAATACAAGATGGAAAAAAATGGCAAGATTCTAAGATCTGGGTTACAGAGATAAAGTCCAAATTAGATAATTCTGTTTCTACCAAAATCAAGAACACCAAAGAACAATATTTATTTATAACAATTTCTCACTTGTTCTAAACTGAATTGGGGAAAATCAGTCCTATACATTAATTTAATTTTGGACTACTATAGATCTGAAAACAGAATTATAGAATTTCTCAATTCTGAAACTTACTCAAGGGCTGATGATGGCTTCTCATTCTGTTCATACAATGCAACCAAAACTACAGATAAAGAAAAATGAAAAATCAATCAAATTTCCCACATCAAGAAAAAACAAGAAAACGAACAGATAAGAAGACAACCTTTGGTGAGAGCATCAAGAACTCCACTGGATTCAAGGTACTTCCTAAAAGCTTCCTTTTTTGCTTCTTTTTCCTAAATTCATAAACTGGGTAGTTAACATTTCTGACAAAACAACTGTTTGAGAGTAATGAAACCGACATTCATCATTCATGCAATGCAACTGAATTAAACTAGGATGTCTTAAAGTACTAAGTTAAAGCCGACATTAAAACTGAACAAAAACTGTACCTCTTTAAATCGCATCATTATCTTTGGAAGCTGCTGCTTTCACTTCTCTGGCTGGATGCTGGAGCCAGGTCCCTTTGGGTAGTTTGGTTTCTGGTTGGTGTTTCTTGATTAATGTAAAGTTTTAATGAATTGCAGTTAAAGAAATGTAAGAAACAAACAAACACATGCTGGGCCTTCCTTCATTGTCTTGTTTCAGTAGTTTAGTACTTTAGTTGCCACTTGAGAGTTTTGTGCAGGTTAAGGTTTCCAAGTTCAGTCCAAACATGGTGGGTGCTTTAGAGTTTGGATTGGATCCTTTTCTTTCTTTCTTTTTTTTTTTTTTTTACAACATGGTGTTTTTGGGCTGTGCTCAGCCCATGTCTTTAGATCTACAAACCTCTGCATTTTTATTTAATCTAGATAGTTTGTGTTTGGTTTAACCGAGTATTCCAAAATTTATTCACTCGAAATTAATCCTTTTCGATGGATAGTAGCATAATAATATGTCATATCTTCCAAAATATTTCTGGATGATTGAATTTGTATTCTCATCTTAGATTACTTTGGATCCCCCTTGGACAAAACGGAAGATATTATCTGTAAACAGGAAGTACGTCTTATTCATTAACATCTCAGAAATATTCCGCCATAGTTAGGGCAGTCAACCCAATTCTAAGAGAGATTTGCTTTTTTAATGAAAATTTGTTAAAAGTTGATTTAAAGTTTTTTTAAAAATTTTTTTTTTGGAAAACACGAGAGAGTATATATAGTACATATTTATTTGAAACACCTAATGAAATTACTAAAGACCCTTTTTAAGGAATCCTGAGGATCGATGAGGAGGTTTGATTTGAACTTTTTTGTTATTAATCACTTCATCTGTCTCATATTATCTGTTTCTTTTGGGTCAAATCAATCATATATTTGACCTTTAATTACAAAAAATATATATACAATCAAATTTTCAAAAAATATGTTTTGAAAAGTTTATGACTTAACTTAATCAAAACATAATTTTTTTAATTTTTTTTATATAATTCTTTTATAATTAAAGGTCAAAGTTAGGAAACTTTGACCCAAAAGGGACAGATAATATGGGACTGAGAGAGTAATTAATTAATCAGGACAAAACCACGAGGGAAAGAGATTCCCTCGCATCAACAGCATCAACTGAAAGTAAATTCATTACACCATCAGGCAGGTCAGGTAGAAACTCAAAATCATCATTTAGCTCACAAGCAGCCTTCACCAACCAATCAGCACAAAAGTAATTCCCTTAAGTATAATGTAATTCACATTTCCAGTCTCTATTCAGCACAAGTCTAATGTCCGCAACAATACCACCAACTGGATAAAAGTTGGATCAACTTAGTTTGATTCCGGTCTTGACCCATGGAACAATAAGGGAAAAAGAATCAAAGGATAGAGAATTACATTTGATGATTTGCAATATTTTAAGAAAAATAATTTCATATTAATATCAAATTTTATTCTATTTACACAATTTGACCACTAACAAAATCCTTGTACAAATGAAAATAATTACAAAAAGGAATTTGCTGCTTGCATCTATCTTCTATAAATTTTTTTTAGAAGACGAAATTTGTTAAAATTGATCTGTTAAAGAAGCGAACAAATTGGACTGATCGATTTTTCTGACGGGATTACAAATATAATAAGGAAAATTATTCAATACGTCGTTAGTAGAGCTTAATAGACTGCACATGCAGATTTTGAAGGGTGACATGTGTCTCTTAAGGATTAGATTGAAATATTTAAAATTTAATTAATTCAGAAAATGGACATGTGTCAACTCTACAACCCGCTTATGGAGTTCAAAATTTACACCGTCAGCGTATCAACAACCCGCTTATGGAGTTCAAAATTTACACCGTCAGCGTATCAACAACCCGTTTGTGGAGTTCAAAATTTACACCGTCAGCGTATCAAATAATTATTCTAAATATAAATGGCAAATTATATAATACACCGTCGGTGGAGTTTAGCAGACTACACAAGGGGGTCCTGAAGGGTGACATGTGTCCTCTAGGGACTAGATTGAAATATTTAAAACTTATGTTCTGTTTGTTAAATTAAGTACTGAAAATTTAAGTACTGAATCTTTATGGCTACTGAATTTAATACTGAATTTGTGGTGAAAAAACTGTTTGATAAGTTACTTAATTTGAAATGTAAGAAAAATATTTTTGTTGATATTTTTGTATGAAAATATTTCAAAAATACATTGGTAACAATTAAAAAAGGAAAGAATTATTGATAAAAGTAAAGAACATAACATTAATGTTTGAATCTTTCCATAAATAATATTGTTGAATAGAAAAAGTAACTTTAGATCTACTTTTTATTTCCAATGCTTTTTCATTGAAAATTTTAAATTAAGTGATTTTCTAACCTCAATTATCAAACGCATTGAAAAAATTAAAGCATTGAAAATTTTCATTTTCAATGGTTTGAAAATTTTCAATGGTTTATCAAACAACCCACAACCCGCTTGTGGAGTTCAAAATTTACACCACCGATGTATCAAATAATTACCCAATATAAATATAAGAAATAAGAGAAGTGGTCCCTTCTAACAAGAACATAACAAGCTATCTAAATTTAACAAAGAAGTTGTGGCAAAAAAAAAATTTAACAAAGAAGATATCGCCAAAAAAAAATTTTAACAAAGAAGAATAAAAACCAATAAAACTTGGACGGCAACTCCAAACCAAAATTGGAAAGGAAATCCAATTAATAATGGGATTTCCTAAATTAATTGGATTAAATTCTATGTAAGTGGTAACCCTCTATTTTCCCTTAAATTCTATCTATATATTACAACCGAACAAGGCTAATAAATTGCACATACAAACTTTTTAGATATTGAAAACTCCAGTAATTCACTGTCGGTGTTTCTAAATTCGTCGCCTAAAATTGCTTGCGTTGAATTCCGGATAGAGGAAGAATTCTCAAAGAGAGGAAGCGTCAATTTTAGCTTAGACAGTCGACTTTGATTTACTTATTAGTCCATGATGATTTGCTCAGACACTGATTTGATTGACCAATTTTGTTGGGGACCTGAGCTTCATTCCTACCAAAGCACTGAAAAGGCAAGGAATATTATAATGGGTGTCATCAACATATTGATTGATGATATCAATTTTGGGAGAGTCAGATCGATGTTTAAACCAGAATATATTCTTATCGACTCATATGATCAGGTTTCTATATCTGTAGATCCCATTCCATTGAAGTTTCATGAATTACTTGACGAGCAAGCCAAATTTGATATCTATCAAGAACCTTTAAATTGTCTCAAAGCTATCGTAATTCATATGTGTTTTGGTGAAGCTAAAAGAATACCAAAAGATCTTGCTCATTTAATGCTATATCTTAACGATTTCAAGACTTTTTGGTAAGTTCTCTCTTTTTTTTCCCAATTTTTATATGTTTCTTATTTTTTTTAAGGGTAATTATTTGATACACCGGCGGTGTCAATTTTGGACTCCATAAGCGGGTTGTGGAGATAACACATGTCCATTTTAAATATTTTAATTTAGTCCCTAATTAAGAGACACATGTCACCCTTCAAGACCCGCTTGTGCAGACTGCTAAATTTCATTAACGGTGTATCATATATAAACCTTTTTGTAATTTTATTTTATATGATTTTGGTGTTTTTATTTTGTTATAGCAATGGTCGTCGTCTCGTGATAAACCATCCTTCCTGTTGGAGCAACTTGAAGTATTTTAATGTAATACTTTCCATGAGATCTATAACTAGGAATAACGATACTTGTGATGAGCTTATGAAGACAATTAATAGTGCATATCGAGAGGGATTTGTGTGGAAGGATGCGTTTATTTCAAACTTTATTGACAATGATGTTTATCGACAAGACAATTTCAAAGATGCAGCATCTAGTGTTTTGATAAGCCTTTTACGTTATGCAAAGATATTTGCATTATTTTCTACGTAAAGATTTGAAGTTTACTTTTTTCTGCAATACTGTATTTCTTTAGGAAAATAAATCGAAACAAACCAAAAATTGCAAATATTAGAAGAAGACGTAGCTTTTCTGGGTAGAGAGAAATGGCTTTGCCTTGAATTTCCCACTTTCCGAAATCGGAAATCCCCATTGCTGGCAATGACTACTTTCCCAATCTTTTCAGATAATTTTCTATTGGAAAACAAAAGCTCAGATTTTTGCTCTGTTGAAATTAAAAAAAAAAAAATGACCGTTACAATATTTCAATCTACTCCCTAAAGTACACATGTCACCCTTCAAAACTCGTTTGTATACTGCTAAACTCCACTGACGGTGTAACTTATTATAATTTGGAAAAAAAAAACACCTTTGTAATATTATGCTGTTTATTTTCTGCCAAAAAAAAATATTATGCTGTTTATTATTTACAATATATATCAAATTAGTAAAATTCGAAATGCACAATATATATCAAATTAGTTTTGAATTCTAATAAAAGTAAGGACACTACTCTTGTACATTATCGTTTAAAACCATTGGATGTGGGCTTGATTTGAATAACAAATGTCTTAGTCACTTTTGTTTAATTTTTAGTTCTTATGTAGAAAACAAAAAATGAAAAGTGATTCTGGAAAGTACTTTTGGATTTCTTGTTGTTTGGCCAAGTTTAAGTTTTTTTTTTTCAGTAAATAAATTGTTAAATAAATTGGACCAAATAGGCATTTAATATATAGTTATAATTCACAAAAATAATGTGGAAACCGCGCCAAGAAAGGAAGCTGGAAGCATAGCTAGCAGGCCATAATTCATAGAAATTAAAATTTTCAGCATTCTGCAATTTAAGGAAAATGTTCCATGCCTGGTAGAGAAAATTGGACCAATCACCAAAAAGTAGCATAGTGTACTCAACAACGTATCCAATAGTAAGTGACTTGTTCCAGTTTAAGCAGATTTCAAATTCAAAATAATCTGTATAAATAGCCAAAAGAAAGAAAAAAAAACTACGGAATTCCCAAAGCTTAAGTGCTTTAGCATAGTGTAATATAATAAGACCTTGAACGAAGTCAACTTTGTTTTTTTTTTTTGAAGTCAACTTAAGTTGATTACAGCTAAACTAAATAATGCTTACTTTTAGACTTTTAGTAGTAGTAATTATATACAAACATCTAACAACTCGAGTTTTGTCTCATTGAGACATTTTTTTTTGGGGTGAAGATGTCTCATTGAAACTTAAGAGGAGTAAGGTCTATTTGAGATGGACTTAATCATATTTTATCAGTAGATAAAGGATAATATTCGTAGGATATTCTTTAAACTTTAGTTAAAATTTCAATTATGAAATATTTTTGAGATATATTTAATTATATAAAATGCATTTTAGGTAGATTGGGTTTTACTTATTTCCCCTTTTCGTGGATCTACAAAATATAATCTATACTATATATAAAAGTACGAGTTTTGTAAAACTTTTAAATCGACTATTAGTATTTTATCTATCTATACTATATATAAAAGTACGAGTTTTGTAAAACTTTTGAATCGACTATTATACCCTTATTTTCCTAATTGAATCGACCATTATATCCTTATTTTTCAAACATATTTCTTAAATGTCATTACTTAACTATTATAGTTTTATTCTACTAAAAACTCAATTTTTATTCAATTAAATTTAATATCTTTATAATTACTTTATTTTTACCATTGTACTATTTTTTTCAAAATATAGAGTTTTATTCTACTAAAAACTCTATTTTCATTTAATTAAATTCAATATTTTATAATTATATTATTTTTACCATTTTAATTTAAAAAGTTATTATGATTGACATCTTACTATTTGATAGTTTATAATAATGTATTATGATTAAACTTTATTATTTCCCTAATGTGCAATTATTTTATTTGACTTATAATTAATTTTTTGCTTGATAAAAACTTGCTGTATAATTAAAAAAATCTAACATTCTTATAACTATGTCATTTTTACCATTTTACTATTTTAATTAAAAAAAACTTAGATGTATTAGAAAATTTTAAATATACTTTTATAGTTTTACTCAACTAAAAACTCTATTTTTATTTAATTAAATCTAATATCCTTATAACTATTTTGTTGTTATCATTTTACTATTTTAATTAAAAAAAATTAGATATATTAGAATTTTTAAAATATATTCTCTTACAATATTTTTAGAAATAAACTTTTACAATTATTCTACTAAAAACTCTATTTTTATTCGATTAAATTGAATATTTTTAATACATATTTTATTTTTACCATTTTACTTTTAAAATATTGGAGATTTTTTTTTGTAGTTATGGATCCATTTCAATTATTATATAAACTAATAAAAGTATTATTATCAAGTTTAAAAGTTAAAATAAATTGGCTAATCATTAACTATTTAAATTTTTTTAACAAATTAAGTTAAAATTTTATTTATAATCTAATTTTTGTGATTGACTTTGTTTTTCTATTTTTGTAGCGTGTATTGGTAGTTTAAATCTGGTTTCTAGTCAAATGAGTCAGGTAATTTTCTCGAGTCATTCGGGTTTCGGCTCATCTAGGTTCAGGTCTACTAGGTCTTGGGTCAGGCGGATTCGAGTTTTGACCTCGGGTCATTCAGGTTTTGGATTTTTTCGGGTCTAGATTTAGGTAAATTGGATCAACCTTGGATATTTTAACTACTGGTGAAGTTTAGCAAACTGCATATACGGGTTTGTCGTGTCTGAATAGGATGGGTTTGAGTCGTTTACTTTTTTTGGTCAAATCGAGTTATCTCGGATTGGACGAGTTATCGGGTTCGGATCAGATTTTGACAGCTCTACGTATAATAAATTTCAATTATTATTATAATTTTCATTTAATTTAAACACGAGTATCACGTGCAATGCACGTGGAAGTAGAGACTAGTACTATATATAAAAGTACGAGTTTTGTAAAACTTTTGAATCGACTATTATATCCTTATTTTTCTAATTAAATCGACCATTATACCCTTATTTTTCAAACATATTTCTTAAATACCATTACTTAACTATTATAGTTTTATTCTACTAAAAACTCTATTTTTATTCAATTAAATTTAATATCTTTATAATTACTTTATTTTTACTATTTTACTATTTTTTTTCAAAATATACAGTTTTATTCTACTAAAAACTCTATTTTCATTTAATTAAATTCAATATTTTATAATTATTTTATTTTTACCATTTTAATTTAAAAAGTTATTATGATTGACATCTTACTATTCGATAGTTTATAATAATGTATTATGATTAAAATTTATTATTTCCCTAATGTGCAATTATTTTATTTGACTTATAATTAATTTTCTGCTTGATAAAACTTGTTGTATAATTAAAAAAATCTAACATTCTTATAACTATATCATTTTTACCAATTTACTATTTTAATTAAAAAAACTTAGATGTATTAGAAAATTTTAAATATACTTTTATAGTTTTACTCAACTAAAAACTATATTTTTATTTATTTAAATCTAATATTCTTATAACTATTTTGTTGTTATCATTTTACTATTTTAATTAAAAAAACTTAGATATATTAGAATTTTTAAAATATATTCTTTTAAAATATTTTAGAAATAAATTTTTACAGTTATTCTACTAAAAACTCTATTTTTATTTGATTCAATTGAATATTTTTAATAAATATTTATTTTAACCATTTTACTTTTAAAATGTTGGAGATTTTTTTGTAGTTATGGATCCATTTCAATTATTATATAAACTAATAAAAGTATTATTATCAAGTTTAAAAGTTAATATAAGTTGACTAATCATTAACCATTCAAATTTTTTAACAAATTAAGTTAAAAATTTATTTAAAATATTGTGATTGACTTTGTTTTTCTATTTTTGTAGTGTGTATTGGTAGTTTGAATCTGCTTCTAAGTCAAATGAGTTAAGTAATTTTCTCGAGTCATTCGGGTTTCAGCTCTCTAGGTTCAGGTATACTATGTCTTGGTCAGGCGGATTCAATTTTTGACCTCGGGTCATTCAGGACAATTGGATCAGCCTTGAATTTTTTAACTACTGGTGAAGTTTAGCAAACTGCATATACGGGTTTGTCGTGTCTGAATAGGACGAGTTTGGGTTGTTTACTTTTTTTGGTCAAATCGGGTTACGTCGGATTGGACGAGTTATCGGGTTTGGATAAGTTTTTGACAACTCTACATATATAATTAATTTCAATTATTATTTTAATTTTTATTTAATTTAAACACGAGTATCACGTGCAATGCACGTGGAAGTGGAGACTAGTTGTTATAAATATACTACTATAGTATAGATTGACTTGATATAAGACTTTTTTGCATTTAAAACTTAAAATATTAGAAAATTTAAGATTTCAAAAATTTATATAGACAAATTAAGACCCATGCCATCACATGGATTTAAAACTAGTTTAGACTTTAAATAACATGCCAGTTGCCTGGCATTCACATGGATATATTTATTTATTTATAACTCTTCTTTCATCTCTCAAGTCTTAAAGTACTCCATTATCAAAGAGGAGAGAAACCATTAGATCACCAGCAAGCAATTGCATCAGAGAAAAATGGCTTCATCGGATAAGGAACCAGCTATGCAAGTAAGTTCTAAGTTCCTTCAATAATTTCTTTCTTTCGTTCTCTGTTTTCGTTTTCGTTTTCTTTTTCCTTTTAAAGTTTAAAAACCAAAGCATAGGGTTGAAACTTGCTTGAAAGTAACGTACTGATCATTGGGTAGAAGTACATAAGTGTTGGATTTAACATGAATCTCAAATCAATTTTTTTTCCTTTTTGGTAATATACATATGGCGAGGAGGGGGAGGTTGGAGATTGAAGCCCAACCTTTTGATGAGCCCCCTAAGCCTCTATAGCGGCCATTAGGCCTAGCTCAATCAAAGGACATGTACCCTTTAAAACAACCTAAAAATCAAGGACCTATACAAAATAACTGCCTCTTCTTCCTTAGATCATTGCAAATTAATTAGTGACCTATACAAAATAAATGCCTCCTCTAGATAATTACAAATTAAAGGACCTATACAAAATAAGAGGCTCCATTTCCTTATTAAGGCATTAGCAACATTTTCCTACCTTAAAAGCTGCTTTTAACTTGTTCAAACTGCAGCAAAATCCACCCACATTCATGAACAAGCTCCCAAAGTCCATATTAGTCTCATCATTTACAATAAAAAAAGCAAAAATATCTTAGGAAGATTTAGAAACAAAATAGAGTAGCAATTTAATCTATACTTTACCCAAATAACTGAAAGGTCTTCCCTGTAATTAAGGATACAAAAATATGTCTACAATATTTAAACAAGTAATTCTTAAGCAATGTTAAAAAAAATTCATTTAAACTGAAATTTCTAAGCATTCAGCTCAAATAAAACTAAAACAAGCAACAAAATGACATAGCCACATCATCATCTAAAAGATCACTTGACGTGATAACATGACATGTCATCGAGCATGCCACAATATGACATAGCCTGTGGCGGAACCAGAAAATCGAGTCAGTGGGGTCAATATCTAATAGTGTTATTTTCTATATCTATTATAGTTTATAAATGTGTTGACAAATTAATGGGAAAAGAATTTTTTTATATGATTTATAATTTATAAATTTAATTAGAAAATTATCACAACAAAACATTTGGAAATAATATCATAGACTTAATAGTTTTTTTTTTTGAAATAATAGACTTAATAGTTATCCATATACTTTCATGAATACAATTATGAGAATTATAAGTTAAACTGTAGGAATATATATCGAAGACATTTACACATCTTTATTTTAACAAAAAATTAACCGGGTGCAGAGGTGTTTAAAATAGAAAATTTGCCAATTTTATTATTGTCACATATGATAATTACTATTGATTTTTAATTAATAAGTAGTGCTAAATGCATATGTTTCATAAATTCAGTGGGGTCAAATGCATATTTCACAATTTTAGTGGATCAATATAAGAAATGCTCTTGAAATTTTCTTAAATTGTTCAATTCTTTAAACCTACAACACTAACTTGTAAAATTTCAGTGGGGTGACCCCACTGAAATCAATGTAGCTCTACCTGTGACATAGCCACATCATCATGTCGTGTGATTAGTGACCAGATTCATCAACTAACTTTTATATGGAATGGAAGATTATCTTATTTCAATGAAACTGTATAGTCTTCATTATAAATTCTATTAGAGCTAGCATATATATATATAATTAATTATTAGTATACACATATTCATCTTGTGCCAGGTTGGAGACGATGAGAAAGACGATATTTGCATTCAATTAAGGGAGGTCCTACTTCAAAATGAATTTTCAAAGGACCCATATATTTTTAAAGTGCCTTATCAACTGCGGCACGTAAACGAAAGAGCCTATGAACCTCGAATAGTATCAATTGGCCCTTACCACCGTGGTAAAACTAATTTGAAGGCAATGGAAACCCAGAAATTGAGGTTTTTGAGGATGCTTCTTGAACGAAGAAACGAGGATAGCCCCGTAATCTATGTGCAGGCCATGAGAGAGTTGGAAAGTGTTGCTCGCAGTTACTATGCTCATAAATTTATGGACATGATTGAACCAAAAGAATTTGTGCAGATGCTTGTCCTCGACGGTTTCTTCATCATCGAGCTATTTCGCAAATTTGCATATTCCGGAAATGAAGACGAAGAAAACCTCCGTCTCTTGTGGCTGCATATTGATCCTCCTACGGTACGAATAGATTTGTTACTGGCTGAAAATCAACTACCTTTTTTTGTACTTGAAAATTGTTTAACATGACGAAGACAGAATTTGAAGAAGAAAAAAAAATCAATTTGGTTCAAATGGCTCTCATTTTCTTCTCTGGAATACTTCCTGGACCAGGCCTGCAGCCATTTAATTCCCTAGTCCAGAAAGGGTTCAAGCATCTTCTGGGATTAGTGCATGAAAATTGGTTTCTCTCACACACAAGAATTAGAGAGCATTTCAAAAAACCTGTGAGTTTGATCATGGATGAAAATGGGATTTTCATACCTTGTGCAAAAAAACTCTTACTATCAGGAATCAACTTCGTCAAGAAGGACTTAATTATGATCAGACATGAACATGGTATTAGCTTGCTGGATATATCATTTAAAAATGGAGTGTTATACATTCCAACTTTGGCAGTTTACCAAGATACGGAGTGTATTTTCCGAAACTTGATTGCTT
The DNA here is from genome assembly GCA_001974825.2 of Corchorus olitorius. Taxonomy (NCBI): domain Eukaryota; kingdom Viridiplantae; phylum Streptophyta; class Magnoliopsida; order Malvales; family Malvaceae; genus Corchorus; species Corchorus olitorius. Next base: position 119,968 of record AWUE01015672.1, on the reverse strand, counting down.
TTGAACAATTCAACAAAGGTCCAACTCCGGTCACAGATTATACAAGATTGATGAATTGCCTCATCGTTGATGAGGATGATGTGACAATGCTATCTCAAGGAGGAATCATTACCAATTATTTAGGTAGCAATGAAGATGTTGCTTCCATGTTTAACAAGCTCAATGATTTTGTTTACTTGTCGAGGGATGATTTCTCTTACTCCATGCTTTTTGAGGCGGTCAACAATTATTGCCAGCGTCCATTAACCTTATGGATGGCCACTGCCAGGAAGATGCAATTCCAAATTAAGGTTGGTTCAGTTATCGTCATCCTACTTACTGCCGTGCAAACTGTTTTTGCAATTCTTTCTTATATTAAGCAAAGAAATTGATTGCTCTCTTTCCCAATTATATATGCTTTAATTTGGATTTTTGAATGGTGTTGTGCTATCTGATTTTCTCTGGTAAAACAAATTATTATAAGAGTATTCAAATGTAATAGCAAATGTCTATAATTAAGGGTGCGTTTAGGTCGCGGTATGATTGATACTTTTTAGGTACTGTACAAATGAGATTACATTGTATAGATCAAATTAGGTATTGTACATATGAGATTATTAAAGTAACAATTGAAATAGAGATTACGCTTAAAACTCCGTTTGACCGGTGCACCGGCCCAACTGTCGATGAACTGGTGCATTAAACATGACCTAAGACTTTTATATATGTAGATGTGCTTTAAAAAGAAAAAGAATCAATAGAAGCATGTGTCTCAAATAGAAGGAATCAAATTATGTTGATTGAGGGGATCACAGTGATTAAAACTTTTTTTTGTTTAAAGGCAAGCAGTGATCAAAACTTGAGACTTCTTGTGGGATGTCTCTCTCGTGTTCGAATCCTAGCAGGGGTGCGGTGGGATTATGGGATAAGAGAGGGTTTACCTCCAATTGTGTAACCCATTTTAATATTATATTGTAGTAAAAAAAAGAAATCAAATTAATTATTTTCATCTTTATAGTATTAACAGGGATCAAGGGCGGGTTCATGTATGGTTGTGGGTGGGCACTTGCCCACCCAATTAATTTTCAAATTTCTTCCTATTTTGTATGTAAATTTTATGGTGCCCATCCTAAATTAATTATCAGTGCCCACTCTCAACCGATTAAATCATCAAAATGTCCATAAACCATAATTATTTTTTAAATCTATGTATATATAGAAGATATTGTGCTCACCCTGATAAATGTTTCTGGATCCGCCACTGACAGGGATCAACATTAATAGAACAGCAATGATGAAACCGCGCCAAGGAAACATAGCAACCAAAGCCATACTTCACTAATGAATCAGTTAAACCCTAACTCAATTGGATAAAAAGACTGAAAAAGGATTACATTATGAGGTGACATAGTGTGAACCATGACCAAGTTGACAAATGGCTGTTGATTTACTTTTGAACTCCAAAATATTAATTGGGACTTGGCATCTGCTAAATCTTATATATTAGTTACAGTTTTTTTTGAGCTGTTTAAGCCTCAGTTCTATAAAAGGAACAAAAACTAAACTATATAGGACGAAGTCAAGCACTAATTTTCCTCCACAAGAAAACCAGAATTGAAAAGGAATCAACCATCAATAATATTGTATTTCCTAAACTTAAGAAATTAGCTTCAAATTAATCACTCCCTCAAACTTTTATTTCTGATATGGATTATTTAGCCCGAAAGGTTTGACGTCCAAGTTTTTTTTTTTTTTTTTAATCTTCATTTTTCAAAAAAATAAAAATAATTATTTTGGTCATTAAATTTTGAGTCCATTAATATTAAATTATTTTGAATTTTAATAAAAGTATATATAAAGAATTAAGTTCACCAATAAGAACAAACTTATGCTATTTCACTTTAAAATTAAGAAGAAAAAAAATTGTCAGAAAAATTACACAATATAATCAAAAGAGAACAATATATTCTTCAAAGAAGAAAAAAAATTGTGAACAATATAGTTAGAGAGACATCCTTTGTTAGTGTCTAAAAAGAGAGATCAGTGAAACAGCCATGTGGAAACCGCCAAGAAAGGGAGCATAGCAACCAAGCCATAGTTCACTAATGACTCAACATATTCAGCATTCTGCAAATTCTTAAGGAATGTGCTCCATGGACATTTAGTATCACCTTGTTGACCCTGCAAAAGTTGCGGAAGCCACGGTTATAAATCAAAGCAAGTAAGATAATTAAAAAAAGAGATGGTAAAAACGAATCACCTCTGTCTCTATATTGTGAATTTCATCATCTTCTTTAATGTTTATTAACGTTCTTCTCTCGTCATGGCCAACTGACTGATCCAAAGATATTTTGGCTTCAAACTTGCCAGAATCCTTCCTTGAAAGGGCCTTGTACGCTACATCGGTATGTATTGTTTCCATGACTGAGCCAAAGAAATTTGTGACAGGTACCTAGAGAGAGAGAGAGAGAGAGAGAGAGAGAGAGAGAGAGAGAGGCATACTTGGTTAAAAGATGCTTCGATGTTAGGAACTAAACATAGCAGCTCATAATTAAAAGAGGTGTTAAGATGTTTCAATCATTAGAAAGCATCAGCAACAATAGTGCAGCACACGATCCTTAATAATGACAAGCTAGTTACTGGCTATAGGCATTTAAGCCTTGAAACTTTTACAGAGAATTATGGAGAAGCAAAATGTACCAAGCATCTCAAGACAGATGAAACGGCAAGATAAATACAAAAACGAATTTGGGACCTCCATACCTCCTCCAAACGCCGTTGGTATAGGTCTCTCCGGTAGTATGCAGTTGACATCAACATATTTGGATTGTAAGAACTAAAAAGACTGCAAAATAACCACAAAAGTTCAATGTGCAGATCTTAGTTTTAAGAGATACAATAAAATGCTTTGAGGAAGTGATAAAAACATAAAAAAGCATAGACAACTAAAATGGATGAGGGCGAAATTTTCAAATAACGGAAGAAAACTACAATATGATTGAGAGGGTTTTGTATGCTAAATAAAATAACATAACAAATATTGACAGGAAAAGCTCAATACAAGGAATCTTCACTGCAAAGGTAAAAGAAGTAATCTCGGTAACATAAATTCCTATGCTTACATACCTGCTCAATGAGGCATTGTCGTATATATTTAACCTCTCAAAGAAAGCAAGGGTATAATATGTGAAACGATCAACAACTGATACACCAACCTGTATCAGAGGAAGAAGTGGATAAGAAAGAAAGCCAGGGTCTCTGGTGTCCTGTAACTAGGAAGCAAAGTATTTCCAAAACCCTGATACTAAAATAATAACTTCAATCAAACCAAACAAAATGATCTTAGGTACTGGATAATTACATTCATTTAGGGCATGCTATTTAAAAGGCACTAAACTGCTCAAAATTGATGGACAATTCCTGTATCACTTACATCAGAATCCAAGTGATGTGAGTATGAGTTCTCTCCTTTCATGCTACTTCCAATAGCCAAAACACCAGGGGATTGAAGCTGCCAAAGAGAGGAAAAGGTTTTCAATTTAATATCAGCTAAAGCACATTTGTAATGCCTTAAAACATAGATAGAAGTTTCAGAATGTCAGATCTGTAAGTAAACCAAAAACAGTCTTTTGACCAATATACACACTTTCCACGAAATAAACGATTAAAGAGCAATATTCCAATAAAACATGCTTTTGACCAATATACACACTTTCCAAATATAAACCAATTGAAGAGCAATATTCCTATGAAACATGCATAACTTTATGGTTAGATAATAGATATAAAAGGATGTGATATTTAAAGAACTAATTTGAAGTAGATTAAAAACCTGATTAAAGAGAGTAGCCGCTTGACAAGTGTCCACCATTATCAGCAACTCCTTAAATCTAAAGTAGCAGCATCATCAACAGCACACAAGCCCATTGTTACATGGCAATAAGAACTATAATCCATCAGCAAGGTGCATATAAGCAAAATATGGTAAACTTACTACCTACAAGTAACTGATACTTTTCCCCCAAAAGACAAGTTCTAGCACTTATCTATTAACCACTTTAAAAATTCTGGGAGAACTACATTTTAACAGTAACCTTCAAAAGCCATACAACTACCACTTCTACAGCTTTATAGGAAAAGAACTGAAAGAAAGGAGTTAAAAAGTAAAGTTTTCTCACCTAAGCTTTTCCTTCATCTGTTTAACAGCATCAGCTAAATCATGACTCTGTAGCTCCTCTGAGTCTTGAAACTTTAAAAATTCATCACCTCCATGCCCTGTCATGTATAGAAGAATGTGGCTTCCTTCATCGCTCAAAAGGCGCTTTGACCTTGGAACAGCAGTCTCGTGACGTCCAGTTAAAACACGCAAAAAATTTTCCACCGTTACTTCATAACCTCGATAATCTACCTGAGTGATTGAAAGTAGGACAAACCAACACTAGTGACAAAACCCTTCAAGCACAATGTAATGCAAGCAACAATATGCTCCTAATAAAACACCTAATAGAATTGAAGTCGGGTACCATAATCAATGATTTATATTATGATACAAAGTATAAAAGAAGGGTTTCGCCACAGTTGGTGTGGAGCAATGGCATAGTACCAAAAAGGAAAATTTTGTCCTCCCACCCTCACCCCCACCCAAAAAACACCCCCAGAAGAGTAAAATTGCCAGTGCTCACAGAAAACTAACCTCAACATTATCTCCATAAAGGTTAAGTCTATGGTTCTCATTGTTGAAAACTTGAGCAGGGTACTTGTTTCTAGAGTTGCAAGCCATGTCATCTGCAAGCATGAGTATTATCCTCTCATCAGGTATTCCTAGCCGCTTAACTGTCCTGGAAATCCAAGTTAACAGAAAAATCAAGCAGGAAAAAATTGAAAAGTATAGCAGAAGAAAAACAAAAACATGGCAGCTGCCCAGTTACCTATACAATGATAACGTGTTGGCCATATGTCGATAATTAAACCTGAATGAAAAAATATCAAGAATTAATATCTCCAAAATGCAAGATTTTATATTGTGCCATGGAGCTCGAATTTGACATCAAATAACAACAAGATTAGTACATTTTACACTTTAGCAGAGAGAATACAGTAGCCAAAGGGCCAACTAAAATAGTGTCTAACTTGGCCTCTCAGTTTCAAAATAAAGGTAAGTGATGATAACTAAAGAAGTAGCATGTCTGATGAAACTTATGACAGACTACAGAAGATCCAAGACTGAGAAATGGGAGATATGGACGATAGACCACCGCCATTACCAAATTTGGAACATGAAAAATGCATTTCTAAGGCTTTTATTTTAAGTTTTCATATACTATCAAGATTTTCAACTAAATCCCCATCATCCTTGAACCTTTTACAAATCAAAAAATTGGGAATAGCTTCCAAGCATAAACAAGCTGAACCAAATAAGAAAGCTGATAAGCCATAGCATCTAATTAAGAAACTTAGTACTCTGAAAACCAGTTGGTTCACCATTAACATCAAGTGAAAAGAATAAGCAAAGAAACTAATCTAATATCAAAAGAAAAAGCAGTTTCTGTATGAGTCAAAGCTAGGCAGAATCTCATAATATCAAACTTATGAATGACAGTAAAACCTACAAAGCTACCTAGCTCCAATATTCAACCGAATAGATATCAAATTAGTATCTAAAGGAACTCCTATCTTTCTCTAAAATGCAGAGTAGTGTCAAAGAAATGTAGCAAGTAATCAAATCAATCAAAAAAAACTTAAGAAAATGCAAAGTGGGGATTATCCTAATTATTCCAAAAAAACAACACGGACAAAATGGGTATGATTCATTTGATCCTAAAATTCAATAAAGGAATAAAAAGAACAAAAAAATTGGGTAAAATAATGTTCTGGTTTGATTTATTACCAGAAACGAGAAGTGCAAACTAAAACAGCCCAGTTGTTAGTATGCATGGTGGCTTCGGCGGGAGAAGAATATGCAATCGAACTGTAGAGAAGCAAACATGGGAACAATAACAATAACCGGAAAAGTTTCTGGGAATTGATTAAAGTTCCCATCTTGAATTCCAAGCGATTTGCTTTCAAGCTTTTCTTTCCCAATTTTAGTCTCACTAATCAGAGCCTCAGAGGCCAGAAATTTCAAGTCTTGGAGCAAAGCTTGAAGAAGCAACAGAGAGAAGACGACGATTTAAACGGCGTCGTTCAATGTTGGACCTTTTAGTAAATTATTACAAACTCTGTTCTTGTGCCCAAAAGAAAAGCTCTGTTCTCGGATCCAACCCGGACCCGACTACATATATGGAGTACAATATTTCCCTTTTCTTTTTTTGTCTTAAAAATGTATAAAATTAAAATCCCTCGAATTCTTTTCACAGGAAGCTCTCTCTCTCGATCTCCTTGAATCAATCCATTGAAGGTACTTTATCTCTTTTCTCTCACTAATCAAACATGGTAAACAATAAAAGACTTTTTTTTTCTTTGTTGGGTATTTTTGTCTTGTTAAAAAACATGCATGTCTTTGGATTGTTATCTCGTTTTAACATCTGCAACCCTGGAAACTACCTTTATTTTGTTGTTCAACTTTCATGAATACTTGATGAATGTTAGTACTTGGATCATGGGTTGGCGAAAGTTTGCATAATTCTAGCTTGCAATGTGATCATTTTTTATATTCAGTTCTTAATTTTGACAATGTAATTAAGCGCAAGTTATTGTCTTTTAATCAATCTTCTAACTATAAAAGATAGACCAAGTATTAAAAGAAATTTTCGATCTTATTGTAGATTGGTTGTTTGATCAAATGTTTATTGATGTCTAAAAATTTGTGATAACTTCTTGGTTGAGAAATTTATTGCCAACTTTTGTGTGTGTTAGTTTTGTATTCTTTGCTTTGGCTGGTGCCTTTTTCTTCTCATTGGAAGTGAAAAGCTTGCTGCGTGTACTATCAAGTTAACTAGTTTAACGTCAGTTTAGTAGCCTGTCTTTGTAATGATGTGACTTGAACAAATGATTGATTTAATCACTATGTGTATCTTGAAGGATTTGCTTATCCATGAAGCGAAGAAAGAAGATGAATCGTAAGAGTGTTGTTCATAGTGCATTGACTTGTGAGGACATCCTGAGCAATATTTTCCTCCGGTTGCCACCAGAATCTATTTGTAAGCTCATTATTGTATCGAAGAAGTGGTTACACTTAATATGCAGCTCTTCTTTTCGTCACAGCTATTTGAGGCAATGGAAAGTAGGTTTTAATCTATTAGGATTTTGTGTCAGTAACTCCTTGTACCTTGGGAAACCTATAGGCGGGGCTCGTCGACCCCGTTGTGAACCTGCTCTCCCTTTGCTGTCTACTAGTAGAGAGTGCGACGATATGAAGTTTTCTGGGGTCCTCAAAACACTTGGTTACTTCATTGACTCTTCTGATGGCCTTCTTCTTTGTGGTCGCCACCCAAAAGCCTATTTTGTATATGATCCCATCACCAAGCAACAAATCAAACTTCCTCATCCTAGGGTGTACTTCGAGGAGTTGTGCATGGCGTTTATCGTTGACAACTCTCCTGATGATGATATCTGTTTCAGGGTTATTCGTGCAAAATGTGAAAGTAGATTTGAAGAAACTGATACTGTTACCATTGAAACTTTCACATCAAAGAACACTACATGGAGTTATTCCAAGCTTAAGTGTTCTTCACCTATATCCCTTTCTCCTTGGACTTCGGCTACTGTGATTGGTGGTGTCATCCACTGGTATGCAACCCAGGGGAATGTAGCTATTTATGCCCCAGATCATGAAGAGAAGCGTATTGCTTTGGTTAAACTCCCAGGGCCTTTTGATTTTGATGAGCAAGTTCTTGGGGAGTCTTCAGATGGGTTATTACAGTATGGTTGGAGCTGTAAGGCAGGCCTGGAGATATGGGTTCTTGAAAAAGATTTAGATGGTTATTCATCCTTAGTCTCAAATAGCAAACACTGGAATGGTAGTTGGAGAAAGAGATATAAGTTGAATTTCAAAATAATGTGGAAGAAGAATCCAACAGTTGCGGCAAAACTTGTTGGACGGCCCAAAGATTCTGAAATATTGTCCTTTGTTCCTCAAAAGTCTGAGTCAGTCTTCATTAAAACTGGATCAATTATACTTCTCTATCACTTTGACAGTCATAAGGTGGAAGTGATTCAGTACCAAGGCCGTGGATCTTCTATCTGTGAATTTTCCAAAGTAACACCCTACTTCAAACGAGCTTGGCCCCATTCTACCTTGTGTCGCAGTGGAAACAGCGCAACATGAATGTATGCTACATGCTATGTTTGTGGAATTTTGTAACTATAGTTTACGTGATACTTTTTAAGGCACCTTGTTCCTTTTCTTTAGCTGACCTAGGGGATTCAAATGTAGTAAGTTTGTAGCTATATTCTCTTTTTACTGTCACTGACCAATGTTTTGGTCATTTTTGGTGAAACTCTTTTTGTTGGTGAAACCAATGTTTTGGTGATTGAGTGGCAGTGTTTAAACATCTACTTATTTCTGGAAATATATGATAAGTTGATCTGTTCATGGTAGTTTTGACTTTTTATGCCACTCTATGGCTTTGCTCTCTCTTTTATAGAAGAAACTACAAAATGGCAGGGAATTACATACACTCTCCGATGTGTTTGAATTCAGTTTCATTTTCCAGGTTAACTGATGCAGATGCAAGCGAATTTTATCAAAGCAACTGCATTTCTATCAACAAAAACAAAGTAGCCATCAGGGCACTTTTCATATCTAATTAACTAGAGAGAAAATCTTACAAGAATTATTTTTTTTGAACATCTTACAAGAATTATTAATTAGGTTATAGGGTGAGGAAGATTATCCCGTTTCTGACTGTTTAAATGCCATGAGTTCATGATAGCCTGTGACGGTATATGGCCAGTAATAAAGTATTAAGAGAAAATAATAAACTGAAGAAGGTGATTGCATAAATTTGGAATTGATTAGATGGGAAACATTGCAAAATTGGGAAAATCTTAATTATTTTCCATGGATAAAAATGTCAGCTAATTATACAACATAAGCAAAAGAAACTTAGCAGCTATGCTAAGTAGGGAAAAAGAAATTCCTATTTCTACTGTAAAGCAAAATTAATAAACACCATTAGGACATTCAGAGTTAATAAGGTTGGAAGGTAATTCTACATTTCCGAGAGAAGAGAAAATGACATAGCGAACCAATCCATTGCATGAATCATATGTTCGATTAATCTGAACGCGGCAACAAGAAACTAAAGCCTGAGTTCTCACGAATAAGTGGTGGTGGCTCAATGTCAGCAATGTCTATTTGTTCCATTGACTTTGATAGGTCATCAACTGAAAATGGAATGCTGCAAAATGACAGAATGAACAAAGTCAGATTATTCCAAGTGATGTTTTCAAATAATCTTGAACACCAATTCATAGGCATCCCAAATTGAGAATATTAGTTTCAGAAAGATATGTAATTGCTAACCTTGAATCATCATCCAGCAGGAAGGAGTTACTAACTGCATTGTTGGAATCTTCTGTCATTAACACTCTCATATTGGCTATTACCTAAATGATGACACAAACAAGCAAAGCTCAATTTGTCCCCTCAAAATTGTGTAAAATAATGGAGATATGTCTTTACTGTAGTCTGAGAAACTGCCTGTGTTGAAAAACTTACATCTGTGGACACGCTATGCGTGCCATACTTGTCATCCCAATACATTGTACTGATACGGTACAGCTGCTGTATACTGAGGACCTGCAAATGGAAAATGAAGTTGGTTGAGAACTTGAGATCCAGAGAAGATTTGAAAAGCAGTAATTGTTTCAACACTCACTGGGCAGAGATCGTGGCTTATTTCGTCCAGTGTTTTCTTAGGCTTCTGATGGATTACCTATATCAGAAACAGAATACCATTTATGTTAATGCATCACTTTCCTTATTCCTGACTGTCATAACAAGTAACGGAAGCATTGATATAAAGTGTTACAAGAATGGGAACATACTAGAAAACCAATGGCCTGCCTAATATGCTTGAGTTCATCCCAAGCTGAACCTGCATACTGCATTTGTAATTTCTTTTAGATTTTGTAAGTGCATATCCTAGAACCAGAAAGTTAACTGGGGGAGACCGTCAAATTTACCTCATCAGTTGCCTTGTAACACCAGTGTTCCAATTCAGCCAATCCAGCTTTAACATATTCACCATTACTGAATGAACAGCATTCTCTCCTCAACAAAAGGCTGCAACAGAATATTGTGTTGAAAGGGCATATGAAATACCGCAGAAAAACTAAGTATAGATCGCTATAACAGCAGCATGAATGCTTACCTGTTGAATAGTTGAACATTGATGAAGGAGAATATTTGTGTGAATACTTTACGGACTAGGAATGGAGGCACCTGTAAAGGAATCAAACAACATTAATTTTTATTGAAAGGCATCCGAACATAAATAGCAAATAATAGAACTTTTACTTATTCCCCTCCTTCCTAACTTCTGACACTTTACTTGAAGAAAAGACTCAGGAAACTAGAGTTTGCTTGGGAAGTAAACCTCATGCAGAAAACACCTAAACCATAGATATGAACAAAAGGGGGAAAGTGGGATGTCCAACTAACATAATTTGCTTTCAATGTGTTCAGGAAGTTTCCAAGGCTCTTCACAATCCCTTGCCAATGTGCTATCAAAGCCTGCTGACCCGCAGTGTTAGCAACTGATCGTGATGATCCCTTAACTAAGCTTGCTCTGGATGTTCTTGGTGCCTGTATCATTATATAAGAGTCATAAAAGTAGCTTATGATGAGATATACTTGCAAAATATCGACAATTATTTTTCACAGTACTAGGTTTTCTTTTTATGATCACTGCCTTCACTCAGTCTGCTATTGAAGATAATATTACCTGGATGCACAATCCAAGCAATGGAGAAATTTCTTTCTTCAGATTATCTCTGATCATTCCATATATCTTCTCCACATATGCTGTAAGCTGCTGCTTGAAAAGCAAAGCTGGGTACTTGGCTTCAACTTGCCGTAAACTATCCACCCCATTGATTCCACCATTGATCATGGAAAGATTGACACCTTGTGGAGTTCCTCGGAAACTCTTTAAGAAAATAACAGCAACAAAAGATATTAAATACAGAAATGAAATTCCCATAATAGCATTACTTGACATCGGAGAGAATTTTACTTGAGTCATTCTTCCAAACAAAGTAGCTGATGATGATCTACGGCGTTGTGGAGTCATTCCAGCTGCACCGCTAGCTTTCAATGTTCGCTGCAGTAGCAACAGGAGTGTGGAGGCATTTGATAACCAATAGGCCAGGACTTCATTGTTATCTTGGGTCTGAAATCCAAATGGTAACATTTAGTTCAAAAATCTTTGAGGTTTCTACTAATAGCTTTTAGAAAAACATCAGTGTGTAAAGCTTGATAATTCAACCTCAATAGCATGGCCTATAGTCTGAATGATCCGATCAAAGACACTGGTTCGCTCAACTTCAAATGATCTCCACTGCAAAAGGCACTTGTATATGATGCATGCTGCAATAGGTCTGTTCCCTGCAAACCCCAAATGTTGTGCAATACATCGAATGAGCAACTCCTGGTTTTCCTGTTGCTTTTCATTCAGTGATTTTTGTGGTTTCTCCTCCAGTTCTGCAGGGTCCCTATGGTTTATTGAGGGGCTGTGAAGATCCTGTTAAAAGCCATCGATCAACAAAAGAAATCAGACAACAATAGAAATCTATGTAATGTAGACTGAGGGTATTTTTCGTGGGGTGCTCTTTACTGACCAGGGGTGTCCTTACTTCTAGATGACCACTCTCAGAACCTCTCTGCCAATTATTACACAGCATGTTAATCTCCTCAATGCTATGAGACAATAACAGTCAAAGTGAAACTTAAACGCAAACTCATTGTTCAAATTATACCTGCAAAATTGATCTCGAGCGTCCTGAGAGGAACTTGTTGGGAGCCATAGAAACAGCCTGTTGTCGAAGCACTTTGTTCTCTGATTCTATATTAGTTAGCTTCTCTTCTAGCCTGTTTCAAATTAATCACTTCAGAAAGAGTTCAATCGCAGCAGCAGTATAAACTCATTCATTGTATGTTCTTGAAATAAAACATGAACATCTTTACTAAACTATTGAAGTACATTATTCTTAATACAGTACCCTCTCAATGTTTCCTGGAATTGATGAAGCTTTTTTTCTGTTTCTTCCAATTTCTTTTGTCTTTCTTCACTTGTCTCTTTGAGTTCATTGTATTTTGCTTCTACTTCATCAGCTCTTTTCTTTTCTGAGTCCAATGAGGCCTGTGAAATATAACAGCAAGGGTCAAGACAAGCTAATATATTTCCTGCTAATATTTATATTGAGTCTAAATATCTGTAAAGTGCTCAACTATAGCTTTGAACTGTTGTCTTATCATATAACAACAATATAATGCTGAGGCTTAGAAGTCTTGTATCATGTCGACATATATTTTGTTTCGGAGAAATTGTTTATGTCCTATTACTTAATTGTTTATTCAAACAAAGGGGAAAATATTAGTAGAATAAACCACTATACCTTTAGGTTGTCCACTTCTTCTGTTAGAGATTCAATTTTCTTTGTGTCTTCAACTAAAACTTCTTTCTCTTGAATAACAGGAGGCGCTTCTTCAATCGCTTTCTTTGCAGCCTCTTGTTCTTTAATAAGCAATGCATTGGTTTCCTCAATTTTTTTCTCCATTTCTTGCAGTTGATTTTGCATTTTTGTGACCTCCTGAGCTTTTGCTTCTTCTAAGTCAGTCTGCAGACATGGTTTCAAGGCTTTCCATGAACATATATACAGCAGCATAGAATAGATTTAATCGCTGCAGATGTCAAAAGACTTAAAAACAAGTATAATTCAAGAATGTTGATGTTAAACTTGTTTACAAGATGCATTTTCGCCTTGCTATTATAGAGGCTGCTCACTAGCATACCGCTATTCTATAAATGTGACACAATCTGTCAAGTACAAGAATCATGTTTCATGTCTTAGCAGTTCTGTAGCAAATATTATCTCTCTAAAGAATAAAAATCTTACTCTTAAACGTTTCTCTAGCTGCAAACGCCATGTAAGTTCCTCCACACTCTTTTCAAGCTTATCCTTTGCTTCTTTCAGTGCACCAGTTTCCCTTGCAGCCTGCAAAACAAAGGCACAATGGGAAGCATAAATCCAAAGAAATCACATATTTTTCTTGGAAGAAACACCATGGATGAGCCCAAATTTCAAAGACAGCAGTAAACAACATGAGTTTTATGGGCATAGTGCAAAAGACTACCAGATAATTATATAAAGAATTTGAAAGAGATTATCCAACACAGACCATTTTGAGCTTTCTAAGCTCTTTTCTTGCAATTCTTCCCCTCCACCTGGTTTGAGTCACTATACAACCTCTCTGGAGCCTCTTATAATATGTGACAGCTCTACGACAGCGCCAGCGAGCCTGAAATAAATTTTTCTCAAAAATTTTAGACATGGACTAGTCTCAAATAAGTAGACAAAGGAAATATTTCAAGCAGCATAATATGATTTAGAATATAACCTGAACCATGGTTGCAGCTTTATTAAGCTTCCTGAATCTAAATTCTTTACGAGCAGCCATTGCCCTCAAGCCTGTCTGTAATACGAGAACAGATACGTGAAGTTTCTTATAGGCGTCTCTAGATTGGTACCTCCGAACATTCTTCTGAATCTTCAAAGCAGCTGCCTGCCTTCTTATATTATCATATAATAAGCAAGCCAATCTTCCTACAGATTATACATGTGCATTTGAAAATTAGCTTGGGAATGAGGTTGATTAAGAAGTTAGATCTCCAAAGTCCAAAACAAAAGACATAGAAAGTTAGCAGATATAGAGGAAAAGCTACTGTCTAAACACACCAAAGTATGCACTTACAACTCAACTCATGCAAGCAGATTCTTTGTTAATGCTCACCTCTACATAGGGACTGAAGGTTTATAGCGGCTGCTCGCACTGCAAGGAATCTTTTACGAGATATATGAGTACGAATCCGGCGCTGTATAATTTTGGCAGCATTACTGAGAACTTCTGCTCTCCTTGCATCTAATTCTGCCATCTGACCAGCCCTCAAGAAGATCTTTGTTATACCTATCTGCAAAACCCATTTTGAGGTCAATGATAGATTATTTTTTACCAATTTGATGGAGTTCCGGTCTCTAAAGCATACAGATGAGAAGATGCTAGAAGACAGATCACAAACAATAAAACAGTTATTACAAGGTGTATGAAATCTGTTGTATTACCTGAAATCCTTTAAGCCCTGCCTTTTCCAAAATCTTTTGACATACAGTCTTTTCATCAAAGCTGATTATGGACGAAAAATCAGGGAGAAGACCGTCCACATTAATTCAAGTATAACAAGTAGAGTGCAAAAACAAATTGAAAACTCCAATCTCTATTGAAACAGAATTAGACTGCTTTTTGTCACAGTAAATTGCAGTTTTAACCTAAAAGAGCTTACTTACTTCCCTTCCAAAGCCTCCGCATTAAGAAGTCCAAACCGGTTAATGAATTCAAAGAATGGTCTCCTAGTAGGATAACCGGCCATACTGATTCTGATTGCCTCTAGAACACCCTACAAGACCAAATTTGAGTTAAAACAGAACAACTGAGAGGCAACAAGGTAGGAATACTATTGCAAAACCAGTTCAAAACTGAAAATATACAAATGATAATTTTGTACTCACACCACAACGCAGTTGTTGCATGATATTGACATTCTCAAATATGGCGGGTTTGAGTTGGTTATTTGGCTTTACACATCTGATGTAGTGAGGTTCAGTAGAATTTAATGTTTCCATCAGTGACTGTAGTTGTAGCTGCATTGTTTATAAAGAAAGGGTTACTCCTCAAGCTCTTGCAGTATATGACAGTTTATATGAGGCATTAGGAGCGAGGTTTCCAATGATAGTAGCATTAAACTCAATCGAAATCCTGAAGATATAAACTATGAGAAAAGCTACCTTAAAACGAGAACCAATTGAAGAAAACTTGGATGATTTAGATGTTTCTTCTGGAAGTGGGGGGAAAAGGCCTGCTACAAATGAACATTTGGAAGCACTTAATAAATCCTGATGTTCAGGAACCACATAGTCCTTGTTTTTGTCCAAAAATTGGTCAGATTGATATAGGACCTGAAAAGGAGTGTTAGTAGAAAGATAATCTAATATCTAAGCAGCAGCTTCAGTTATAAACACTTTGCTCTGGAACTTACTTCTCCAGCATAATGAGAGATGGCAAAATCAGTGCGAGACAGTTTTGGCTTGATGAATCGCTTGTGGACCTTAAACGTCTGATAAAGCTTGTTTGCAAAAGTTTCATGAGTTGATTTTGGGAACATGCTGAAAAATAAATAGGTATAGTTAACAAGACACAGAAATTAAGCTGGTCATTAACAAGAAAAGTTTCTGTGCATTAAGCAACATCTAAGCATTGCAAGCACCTTTTCAACTAATAGAAAGTTTTCTAATAGTAAAATTCATAGAAAATTGCAGATAAAGTCTTTGAGAAGAAGTATAATAATTTTCAAAGCAAAACATGAAGGAACAGCATTATACCAAGCTTCATCTAGAAGAGCAATGATTCCTCCAGGTTTCTGCCAAAAGAAATAAAATGAAAGAAAAATTATCATTAAGTAAAACAATTAAAAACATAACAGATTATGGAGTATAGCTTCATATTCCTATCCCCATTTGTTTGAGTTTAAGGCTTGACCAATTGAGTTGAAAAGGTGATTGGAACCACCATATCAGAAAGTAAAGCAATATCGTGAGGTGGAGTTACCACCAGCTTTTCCCAAAAGAATAAAGTGACTAGTTATGGGATTGTTTGCAGTAGAAATGGAAAGAGTTAAACCTCATTGACATGCAATGCAAACCATTTAGAAAGTAGACATGCTGGTCTCTAGTAAGAAGATGACATCTACCGTTTTGGTTAAGACAAGACAGTAATGCAATGGTGAATATGATGTCTAGGTGATAACCTTTTCAATAAGGTCCAGAACATCCTGGTTATCAACAAATTCAATGTAGCTCCAATTGATCTGCTCTTTGGTATACTCTTCCTGCTCCATCTTGAAGACATGCTGAAATATATACCAGAAACACTTAAATTTATAGTCACTGATCAAAAGATAGCTGAAATAGCGAACATGATTAAGACCTTACCTGATTGAAATGCTGTTGTAATTTCTCATTTGTGAAATTAATACAGAACTGCTCAAAGCTGCACAGAGAGAGTATGGTGAAATGAAGTAACAGAACTTAAACCAGTAAAGGGTAGTTTTCTGCAATATTTTCTATAGAATGTTCTTTCTACTTACAATTTCTTACAAGCATGAAGCCTACCTATTAAACTTAAAGCTTTCAAACCCGTAGATATCAAGAACCCCTATTAGAGATTTAGAATTAGGATCTTGTCCTATTGACTTGTTGATTTTATCCACCAGCCTGCAAACATGCAAATAAAGACATTTTAGTATTTTGTCAGAATCATAAATCTCTTCTGCTTTATCAGTATCACTAAGAACTAGAAAATATTTCAGCTTATCATGTGAGATATCTCAAATACAAGTGTCTCACCAGTCAAACAATCGCGAATATATAGTTTTAGCCAAACCATCTCTGCTAATTGCAGCACTTTGAGGATCAAGGCTTCTTTTTATGACTTCCTCAGGGGTGATCATAACACGCTTGCATAATGCATCTTCCAAGGCCTTGACATCACACCTGAAATGAAGTAAATATTGAATTGTTACAGTGAAGATAGTAGGAAAATGGCCTCCTGACAAGAAGGAAAAATACATACATGAGAAGCTCTGCTGTTGTTTTCAGGTGGAACTTGGCCTGATCATCTTTTGGAACTGATGAGTCAACTTCCTTTCCTTTAGTAAATTCAATATTCCCAATATGAAGAATTGAAGCAACAACTCTGAAAATTGCTTCCTGACAGAGACAGAGAATTGTCATTCCTGGTTTTTTATCATAAAGCAGATTAGACTTGCAGCTGTAAGAGTTATACCTGCTCCTTCTCACTGATGCCAACAATATCCATAGCTCTCCTTGTAGCAAGATAATCATGTGCATCACTTACACCAACCAGTTCGAAGCAATTCGACTGGTTAAGATAGTGAAACGTTTTCGGGCTTCCCAACTTGTATCTCTCAATTTCCTGTTAATACTAGGTAACTTAAGCCCCATGGCAATAAAATGGATAACATTCACCTATAGTCACAGATGATATCACAAGAAGGCAACACAGTACCTCCTGTGGTGCAGCACAAAGAAGATAAAAACAATGATAATTGCGCTCAGGGTCAGAAATTTGGCAAACACGAGATCTCTCTAGCAGATAAGTTCTTATAGCAGCTCCTGATATTCTTCCACTCTTATCGAACTGGATCTCAACAAATTTACCAAAACGACTGCACCAGCATTCATTTTAGAAAAGATCAACTTCAGAACAAAATAAATGACATTATAGAAGCATAATGATCGGCTGAATAATTACTTTTGCAGCAAGAAAGATTAGATAAAGGAAATCGCCAGGATTTGTTAGTCAATGCATGCATAAGGCATTATCATAATTGTATCTTTTGTCATTGTTTAATGATCAGTTGTATTAAAAAAAAATCTAACTAAAAAGCCATCCTCCATATCCTTAAATAGAAGTTTCTTACCTAGAATTGTTGTTTCGAACAGTTTTAGCATTGCCAAATGCTTCAAGCACTGGATTAGACTGCGTTCAGATAGTATAATTGTCTTATCAGATACAATTCAAGAAATGATAAAAGGACAGAAAGATAGTCAGAAATCATCAAAATCAATCATACTTCAAGAACTTGTTGTTCAACTGTCCGTCCTTCAGTGGCAACTCGACCACCTAGAAAGGCAAGGTATCGCATAAGCATTTTCGTGGTCTCAGTTTTACCTGCTCCACTTTCACCACTGACCAGAATAGAATTGCTTTTCCCTTCATTAATCATAGCCCTGATGAATGATAGTCAAACCTTTTACTTTAAAACTTTGTTCACCAATAATATAAAGCAGAACTAATTATCAAGAGGAGAATAGCAATAACCTGTATGCAACATCAGCAACAGCAAAAACATGAGGACTTAGTTCTCCAAATGGAGCCCCCTTATATTGTTGCATCATATGAGCATCATAAATATGGGGAAGTCTTTGGAATGGATTGATAGCAATCAATATATTTCCCGTATAAGTCTGCCATCATTGATAATTATACAAATATCATATTATGAACAGAAAATATAGACAAAAAAAAAATGATTAGTTTAGATCAAAATGAAAAGGAAGAGAAACTTACATAAATTTCATTCAATTCATATCTAATTCTCAGATTCTGCAAAACTCCAGGCTCATGCAGATAAGATAGCTTTGTCATGTCATCAACTCCACCAGCAGGAGCTTCAACATCTTTTGGATATATTTTGGCTAAGTTTGCAGTGATCTTAAAATGTGAACCAAAATACCAAACTTCAATCTCAGACCATATATATCAGAAAAAAGATTAACCAGTGGGAATTATTGCTTTTAAATTTAATTCACGGTTTAACTTGGTTTCCCTGTTGCTTACATTAGCTTCTACTATTTCACTAATCATCAATTTACCAATTCATTTTCTTATCAAAAGTCATTGAAATATAGCAATTCTCAATTTCCACATACCTTTTTTCCCGTACTAGTCCGAATCTCGGCATTCTTTTCAGTAATTTTTAAAACCTCTCCATCAAGCCAAGCTTCATCTGGGTCCTCAACCCAGACGTGAGAACCTACAATAATATTCACTGGAGTTCCCTGCAATAAAAGTGTTAAAAACATTAACATGTTGCAGCAAAAGGAAATTTTCATTAAACAAAGTCAAATATATTGAATCAACAGCTTAATTTGCTTACACCAAAATCCCAAATCACATCAAAAGGAATAATTAAACAGGTCTAACAAACATATAACCATACAGTATACATGCAATGTTAATAGTATATATTTGATCTATAAGCTTATAACAAAATCAACAAAATCAAATACTACCCAAAATTTCAGATTACCATTTTTATGCTTTCATCAATTCGAAACCCGGCCACGCATAGTTTCCTCCTTCATGTAGACCATAATTAACTTAAAAAATCTAATTTCCTAACTTTTCAGACCATTTCACCTTTTAACCAAAACTGTAACCATGGCTCTTGTAGAAACCAATTACATGACCCATCACAAGAAAATTAGTCCTGTTTGTGATAAAAGGAAAACAACCCAGTTTCCAGAAATGGATTATTACAAGAAAGATGTAGGAATCTGAACATAAAAAACACAGAAAGAAGTGATTTAAGACATTAAGACCCAAGTTTTTCTGAAAGGGAAAATGATGAAATGCATGCAAAACTTTGTGTTTCTGGGGAAACTGTGAGAGAGAGAGAGAGAGAAAAGAGAGACAAAAAAGGAAAGAGGAAAAAGAAGAGAAAAGATTGGAGAGTGATTAGTTTGTATGGAATGGAAGTGAATGTTGGGTATTGAGAGACTGACATTGTTCAAGAGGACCGTTTAGTTCGGTTTTCTTTCCCCTTTGCTTTCGCGCCAATTCGTGGCTACTAACCAAGTCTTTCCTTCTTCCTTTTTTTATTTTTCCCCACTCTATTTCTTATTCTCTTACAACAATTTCTTTATCATTTTTTTATTATTAATTCATTATTAAACCCAACTTTTACAACTTTAATATAATTAGTCATCTTTAATAAATTAATATGATAATAATTGAGGTTATTATAATTGGAACAATAAGAAATATTATACATAGGGTTACTTTGACAAATTTTATTTAAATTGGTAAGGTTCCGACAAATTTCGTCCAATATGTATCTAATCTTGACAAAATGTAATCAATTTCCAATCAAAAGTACTAATTTGTCCTTTTTTATAAATTCAGATGTGGAATTGACAATTTTAAAGGTTCAGAGCCAAAATGTCTATTAGGATATTTGATATATTAGGGATATGTTTAGGGATCCATTCAATTTTTAATTTAGGATTGTCATGTGTGGAAAATTAAGATGAAAAATATATTATTTTTCTAGTGGCATTATTGCCAAAAACATGTACATGAAAATTTACAGACATTGAATGTAAAGTTATACAATGCTTAATGTCTAAATTGGGCTTAAACCTTTACAAATTTACTCAATTTGAGTCTAAACATTTAAGCATGACCAAATTGGGGCTAAACGTTAGTAAATTGCATCAAATTGGGCCTATTTTGGACGGGATTGTGGCAGTCAAACGCACGCGCCATTGCTATAACTTCAAATTTTCGTCCAAAATAGGCCTAATTTGATGCAATTTACTAACATTTAGGCCCAATTTGATCTTGTTTAAAGGTTTAGATTCAAATTGAATAAGTTTGGGAAAGTTTAGCCCCAATTTGGACATTAGTCCCAAAAATGCCTTATTATTGTAGGTAATTCACCAATTAATCTATCAATTTGATGTTTAATAAGAATGGTGCAAAATTGACTAAAAATGGCTTAACGTACAATTTTGGTTTTTGAACTATCCACAAATGACAATTTCAAACTTGATTTTTTGTTTTTGAAATTTCAAACTTTTTCTTTTGAATAATCCAACTATATCAGTATCATATATATCATGTCATATATATATACGGTGTTAATCAAGTACCGGACCGTCCAATCTGAATTAAATGGTCTAACAATTGAACTTACAAAGTCAACTTGTCCCGATTTAAGCCATGGTGATTTTTTCCTTATTGACATAAATGATTGGATTTTGACCAATTGTTGTTGCAGGGATGATTTTCTTGGAATTCCATGGAGCTACATCTTTATGTTTAAAATTTGGTTCATTTTGTATTGGCGCAACTGCTTGCTGCATGATGCGGAGTTTGTTTGGCCTGATCAAAGCTTTCAACTTATCCTCACTCGAGCTAAGGAAGCTGCTGATGTTTCCACGATCCTTTCTTCCTGCCTCAAACATGAAACTTTAATCGGCTGGCAAATGCCTCAAGGGCAGTGTGTGAAGATCAATGTTGATGGAAGCTCTCGTGGCAATCCGGGATGCTTCGCAACAGGTGGTGTCCTCCGTGGTAGCAATGGGGGTTGGCTAGATGGTTTCACCTTTCGAGTTGGTGTCTCGACAATCATGATGGTTGAATTATGGGCATTTACCACGGTCTTCTACTTGGCTAGAATAATGGCCATCGAGAGATACTGTTGGAATCTGATTCTCTTGTTGCTATTAATAAGATTAACACATTGAGCTCTATTAGCGGTCCTCACAATGGATTAATCTCCGCAATATGTGAACTCATTGCTCGTCCTTGGAAGTACTCCATTAAACACGCCTATCGCGAGGCCAACACGTATGTCGATTGAATGGCCACCCACTTTGATTATCTACAGCTGGGTCTCCACGTCTTTGATACTCCTCCTCAGGAGCTCACATCGTTGCTTGCAGCTGATGTCTTTAAAGTGGTCTGGCCTAGAGTCATTTAATCGCTTTCTATGTAATTTGTTGTGTTTCTTTCCCTCATATATATAAAAAAAAAAAAAGTCAACTTGTCCAAAACCAAAGTTAATTAGAAGTTTAGAAGGCGAAGTTGTCACAATAAAACTTTAGAAGCCAAATTATCTTTTTAGAAATAATTCGAGGGTTAAATCCAAAAAGAATTGCTAATGGTGGAAAGTATAAATTATATTCCATCAAATAATAACAAAATTGTCAATTTGGTACGTTATTCAATTTAAGCAAGAAATGGAACAATACCATACTATTACCAATCTCCCATCACATATGGATAAACATTTTCAACTAAAATTTGAAATGATCGCTGAGCGTTAACGTGGCCCACCCTAGCATTTAAGGTCATGTAGGGTCCACATAAGCGTTGACGTGGAAAAGCCACGTCAGCAAAAGTTTACCACGTCAGTAGATATTGTGGGATTTAACAAAATCCATCACGTGAAGGGGCCATTGTCTTGATTTTCCAAATTTCAGGAAAAAACTAACACAATTTAAAGTTCAACTAGCAATCTGTTCTAAATTTGCAAAATTCACGGGACAGAGTGGCTATTCAGCGAAATGCCTTATTAAAAGGATGCAAATGATCCATTCACATAATAATTTAAGAATTCACAGTGGAATAATCTCATTCAATCCCATTCTAATGATAGTATCTAATTTTCTTGGAAAGAACACGAGCACCGGGCTCACAAGAACATGAAGGAATATTAGATTATATAGGAATCAGTTAATTAGATTCTATTATTCACTTGATGCTGACTCTGAATCATGCTCAGCAGCTACTCATATTGGGCTTTGGTGAACTGAAACCCTTCATTTGACATTGGAACTTGAGAAACAGACTCTGAAATAGGATCTGCAACAGAGATTTTTCCCTTGACATCAATGTGACGTACACAATTAGCACCAGCTTTCTTGAAATTATTCTTTGCCCCATTAGGATAGCCATGTTTCTTGTAACATTTGTCCACGGTGTGTCCTTCCCTCCCACAGAAAGTGCACAATGGATTTTTTATTATTATTAAATTGAATACTCTGTATATATACAAACTAGGATCATATGGTTAACTAACTAACTCCTAAGCTAACCATACAAGTTAACCTCAACTATACAATAACAGAATGACAGAATCTAACTAACTGATTCCTATATAATCTAATAAGAAATAGGACGCAAGATTTGCAATTCATCCCACATGATCTCTAGCTTTGTAAAGTATTCATGCACAGACAAATTGTCTTGTTGACAATTATAGATTTCACGTTGAGGTTCAGATACATGAAAAGAATTTCTTTGGGAGAATTGAGCCTTTAAATAATTCCAAATTTCTAAAGCAGAATCTAATCAATTTATAGATTGAGCAATTGAAGCTGAAAGAGGCTGAATTAACCAAGAAATTACCATGTTGTTACATCTCTTCCAAGCAACAAACAAGGGGTGGAGATTGAGTCGATCCATCCACACATTGGACCTTATTCTTGGGAGTAGAGAGACATCTTCGTTGCTCTCTACCACTGCTGATGAAGGAAGGACCGATTAACCAAGGAGTGGGGTTGTCATTCGCACGAAGTAAATTTATATCTTCCAATAGGACATTTCATAAAATAATTTATATTAACATCACTATTATCCGAAGTATGCAATTGATGGTAGTATGAGATATTTTTCTTTATGCTCCTTGATCATCTTATGTAATTGAATATACTGTATTTGTGCATTATTCCTTCTGTGTTGAACTATTGAATTAACATGAACAGTAATCCCCTCGGGAAATAATGTAATGATCATCAATTGAAGTTTAGGTGTTGGAATTTACTTTTAGGATGGGATTTTATCAAAGATTATTAGGTTATATTTTGTGACTAATTTTTCTAAATAATTTTTTTACAGGGAGGTAGGGGAGGTAAGGACTCGAATCCACATCCTAAATAATTCAATTCATCATATGTATTTATGCATGAAAGTTCTGGAATATAAAGTATAAACAAATAGTAAAAATATAAATCGAAATCACAAGTAATTTACTAGGAGCTTTTTGTCATGGTTCACTTATGACTTACCTACTAATGAAATTTTCAATTTATGAGAGAGTAATTTCGAATACACCGAAATGGTGTCTAGGAAATCATATATCCCAAATGAAAAAATAACAAAAGAGTTTTAGTTATTTTTCCTCGATTGACAACAACCAAGTTTTAGTGTGTATTTCTTTCTTTTTACCAAAACAACCCAATCCAAGTATGAAAAATTTAAAAGCCCACATTTACAGAGTCCACAAGTATCCTGTGGGCCTTGTTTTCTTTATGTACTATATATAAATGGCTTGTAGAGTTGTAGTTTGTGCCATTTGCCAATGAACAACTTTTTTTTTTAATTACAAGTCCACCTTATTAGAGTCGAGTCAGTCAACTATGGGAGGTAAACTTTTTTAACAATGATTTTTTTCATTTATAATATGCCAATGAACAACTTAAAAGTTTGATTTAGAATTCTGAATCCATTCAATTTTTAATTTAGGATTGTCATTTGTGGAAAATTAAGATGAAAAATATATTTTTCTAGTGGCATTATTGCCAAAAACATATACATGAATTTTTACAGACATTGAATGTAAATTTATACAATGCCTTATTGTAGGTAATTCACCAATTAATCTATCAATTTGATGTTTAATAAGAATGGTGCAAAATTGACTAAAAATGGCTTAATGTACAATTTTGTTTTTGAACTATCCACAAATATGACAATTTCAAACATTGATTTTTGAATAATCAGACCACATTATAGTTCCATGTCAATATAGTGTTAATCAGGTAACCAAACCGTCCAATATATATAGATTAAACTGTCTAAAATTAAACTTAGAAAGCTAACTTGTCCAAAACCAAAGTTAAGTAGAAGGCAAAGTTGTCACAATAAAACGTTAGGAGCCAAATTATCTTTTTAGAAATAATTCGAGAACGAAATTGCACATTAAACTAAAAAAGAATATTGTTAATGTTGACAAATATAAATTATTAATAATTATATTCTATCAAAATTATAACAAAATTTGTCAATTTAGTTCAATTATTTATGCAAGAAATGGAACAATATTTTATTATTACCAATTCCCCATCACAGATGGACAAACATCATCGTCAACCAAAATTTGAAATGATCATAAAAAAACAAAGATTCAAAATCCAAAACTAGGAAAACTTCAAACCCAAATTGGGATTAACAGTGACATTAATAGTGAGTTGGGGCAGGGCATTGAGCTGGACGGAAAGCCAAGGGACCTGCAGCATAGATAACAACATCACGATCCTTCCTATATAATCTCTTCTTTTCGTAAAGAAGTGGGGAGCCATCCATTCCATAGTTAACATTGGAAAGAAGGTTGCAATTCTCAAGAGGCGAAGAAACAAGCTTGACTTTGCAAGATTGGAGGGGATGCTCCAAAATAGAGTTGCCCATTTTGTACTCTTTCAACTCTGCAAAGAAATAACCCTTCCCATTTGTTTCAAAAGCCTTGTAATAGCTAACTTGATCATATTCATTCTTGCATATGACACTGATTTTTGCTGAAGCGATCGGTTCGGCTTTCGACAAGGACCATGACCCATAGTTGTCACAGCTCTGGCAATAGACCATTCCTTCCACAACTATGTCAGTTTTCTTCTGTTTTGGAGCTTCGTAATTGTCTCCATAAGCTGCAGCTATGGAAGAGAAGGCTAATGGGAGAAGCAAAAGTGATGAGATGAAAATTGCTAGGTGAGTGCTTATAGCCATTATTGGAATTGGTTTGTTGTTTTGGTAGGATGGGATTGGAGCTTGGATCAATTAGGATCGAGATGGAGTTGTATATATAGTAGGGAAATTTTGAAAAAATTGATAGACGTGGTGCCGACTAATTAAGCATTTAAGTTTATATATATAATAGTCAACTCTACTGTTTCTTTTTGTACATGGAGACAACTAATTCCTTATCAGTCATCTATAAAAGCTGATTACTTCCATTAATCATCTCTTAAATAAATTTATCAATTTAATAAATTTATACTAGCATCACTATCTTTTCAATGATTTTGTTGTGGCATGGCCTTTTCTTCTATCAAGAAAAAAAATAAATTAAATTCGGAGTTGAAATTGAGATAAGAAGACAAGAAAAATGGGAATTAAAATAAGGAAGGGAACATTAAAGGCAAGATAACATAGAGTAGATGATTCTCATCTACCTATTTAGTTTTTTTGCGAAAAAGAGAGAGCTTAAGTGATACTCCCTCTGTCCCTTTTTATAAGTCTTTTTCAATTGTATTGCAAATATTAAGAAATACAGTTAAGACTCTAAATTCTATAATCTTTTATCTTCTCCTTCCAAGTTTGCCCTTCTTCTCTCTAGCCTACTGACTCTTTCTCCTCCTCCCACTCATTATCTCTCTTCATAAATTCTGTTACCACTAGCAGGGGTAATTTGGGTAAGTTAAGTAAAATATGCATTGGGTTTAGAAAATAGACTTATATTTTGGGACCAAAAAAGCTTCTAAAAGGGGACTTATAAAAAGGACAGAGGGCGTAACTAAGCTAGATGGAAATGACGGGGAAAACAGTACACCCGCTTTCCATTTATCGCCTGCCTCCTATTCCTATGACATGTTTGACCTGCCTCCTATTATATATTATCTCATATTGGAAGAGATTCAAGTCGTTTTATTTAAAAGTTTAAATTCTATTAGGATCATCTTTAAAAGGGTGCTTTTTAGGATCCCATTAAGATGATGTCACCTAATCAATTTTGAATCACCACCAAGATATATTTTACACCCTCATTCACCATATAAACTCTTATTAATTGCATGTCATTAATTACACCATTGATTCTAGTTAAGATTGGATTTATTTAGTGAAATTTTTTTTTCCATCGTTAAGAATATACTTTTAAGAGTAAATTTTATTATTTATGATTATTCTTGAAAAATGAAAATTACCATCAACCATTTTTTAAATCGAAACCATCCACACCCATTTATTATAACTCTAAGACTTTTAATTTCTATTAATTAATATTTATTAATCAAAAGAATCAAATTATGATGACCAATTAAATTAATTAATATTTGAATTTTTTAAACGAATTAAATTAATTTGCCACTAATAAAGAAAAGAATCTGTTTCACATCCAAAACCAATCTTAATGTGAAAAAAAAAGTCACATTATAAGCAAAAACAAAATTTATAAAAAAATTATTAAAAAAAAGCCACGTTGCAAGTAAAAAAAGAAGTTAAAAATAGAATTTATTAATAAAATTATTCAATTTTAACTAAGGTTAAAATCATGTTAAGGTAATTAATACAAATTTAATTAGGTGTGGTAGGATGTAAATTAGAATTTGATAATGATTCAAAATTGATTAGGTGGCATCATCCTAATGGAATCCTAAAAACACCCATTTTTAGGATGATCCTAATAGAATTTAAATCCTTTATTTAACTCTACATTCCTTGTTGTCTTTGTTACACTACACCAATTAAGGCCTTTAACAACACTTGCATTCTGCTGTAAAATGTACAACAAGTGTTTTTAAAGAGCAAAGGCAGCACTTTTGTAAGTGTTTTATCTGCCCCCGTCGCCTTTTCTCTATAAAAACACTTATATATGTATGTAGCATCACTTTGAAAAATGTTGTTAATTATGATGTATAGCTACGCTTATACACCCTTTTAAAACATTTTTCAAAGTGTTGTCAAATTATATAATATACAACATATTTTAAGTGCTTCTAAAGGTCATTTATAGAAGCACATATACCTTCTTAAAACATTTAAGAAATGTTCTTAGAACATATATAATAAAACATTTTTAAAGTGTTTCTAAAAGTCATTTATAGAAACACAATTTATCCATTAACATCAATCTTAAAATGCTTCTAAAAGGTAATGATAATTAAAAAAAAACTATTTTGATGTAATAATTATAAATTTCTCTAAAATCTCAATTAGATTACATTTCAACAAGCCATCTAATACTCATGAATCCATTTTATCCCGAGTAAACAAGTAACATAAGAGTAATAGTTCATTTCAATCATTAAAATACAATGTTTGGCACTGTTACAAAGTCCCATAAAGTACATCAAAAGCATTCTCAATAATTAAAACAAAGTTTCACAAAAGTAATATTCATCTCAATCATTAAACCGACATCATGTGAAACCTAGTCAAAAGGAACCTAAACATACTGTTTGGCTGAATCTTGAGCACTTTGTTTAGGGTGCAATGCCTACTAAAAAAATGAATTTAACATCAATTAAAGAACTCACTCTCTTGATTTTCATGAGCTGCTTTGCAATTCCTGAAGTCACTTGTCTAGAGAACCTATGAGGAGAAGCAAATGAATAAACAAATTAGAGCTTATATCTTGCATTTATAAGTATCATATTTAATTTAATTTACATGGGATAAGTGAACGAACACAAAGTACCATGTTTGAAGCTGGTAAACTCATCGGATAGTGCCTTTTTCAGTCTCTCTTCAAATGGTGTTGCATGCCAAC
Organism: Corchorus olitorius; assembly: GCA_001974825.2. Taxonomy (NCBI): domain Eukaryota; kingdom Viridiplantae; phylum Streptophyta; class Magnoliopsida; order Malvales; family Malvaceae; genus Corchorus; species Corchorus olitorius. Next base: position 91,856 of record AWUE01015672.1, on the reverse strand, counting down.
TCACTTTCTGATCCTGCAAACATGACAAGCATTTATCAAGCACAGTTCTAAACTGCAAGAAGAAAATGCCAAAAACATAATTTACCTCCTTGTATTTATTAGTTAAATTTGTTATGTTATTCCCATGGAGAAACCCCCTTTGCTGAATTGGATATAAAGCTAAAAAAGAAATGGTAACAGTCAATTGTCTGGCAACTGCACAATTATGTGAAAATGAAACATGTTTTGATAAATCAAAGCAAGAAGAAACAACAAATATTAAAAGTACACGGTTGGAAATGAGCAATTTAATTGGCAATAAAGAAAATAAGTACTCACTTGACAAGTACCAAGTCATATCAATGGGATCACCCCTTTGAAAACTGGAATTGAAAACAGTTCCATCAGTGAGTTTCCCCTGCAAAAGGAATGACAGTTTATTTAAACCAAGAAAGTTATTGGTGGTATACAAGTATACGACTAACTCTAACCACAAAGTTTGTCTCAAGTCTGAAACTTCTCATGTACCAAATTTTGAAATGCGAATGACCTGCTAATTAAAAGTGGAATAAGTAAAAGTTGGCATCACACTATACCTCTAGATACACCAAGAAGAGATTGCTTACAAATGGGTTGATTTTGGCCAACTAATTTGCTCATGCCTCTCTCAGTCCAAGCCAATACAAGTGCTAACATTCAGCCCAAGCAACTTACTTGATTAAAAAATAATAATAAGGTTCTCTGGGACATGATGATTCCAACTTCCAAGCAACTTCTTGAACCTGTAAAGTTCACAAAGAAAATTCAAATTCAGAGCAAAATTAATAACAAGCAAAACTTGGGAAGTCAATTGACCTATACTCCTTGTTCCATGCAAGATCAACAGCTGGATCAACATGACTGCCCTCCTTGTATTTTGATTTCTAAAACAAAGCAAGGGATGAATTGAGATAGATAATAAGTTCCTTCACTCCAATTTAAACTTTACTTAACCAAATGATCATGATTTTTTCCCTTTCTCTTATGTACCTCAAGCAGAGTAGCTCAAGCTTTGCAACACTAAATTATAGGGAGAACTCTCTGTCTGACTTGCACTGCGCAACAAAACTATTATTAATTAATTACTTACTATAGTTTCAACTTAAATTTGGTAAATTATTTAACTAGGGAATAAATTACTTACTTACTTACCAATTCCAGCAAAATCTCTTTCTTTCTTATAAGCTTTGGCACTTTTAGGAAGCAACACCCTAAAAATCAGATTAAGCTCCTCTCCATTACTCTGTAGTGGAGAGCAAGATAGTCACTAAAATGCTCATAAATTAATCAATTTCATAGAAATGTAAACTGAATAACATTCAGTTACATTAACCTCCCATTTCTATTCAGTATATAAAATGCTCAATACACATTGAAAAGGAGAATAGGTAAAAGATTCTGACATAGGCAAATATGCATATTACTAAACGATGAACCACCAACATTAGAACAAGAAAACAAAGACTCTTCATATTTCGAAATATGCAGCAAGGTAGGTTTAAGACAAACCTTAAAAAGGTTTTTATGGTCATATTTCGTCGTATATATCATCCCCAACATCATCAATCCCAACCTGAATAAAAAGAAAAAGAATTCAAAAAAATTCACATGCTTTTATATGGAACATGACAAATTAATATTTAAGTAAGTGATATATACATACACCACTGGTAGAAGGCTCCTTTGAATTGAAGATGTCAGGAATCACTATATCAGGGTCCTTTTCTTTAATTTGAACCAACACCATGTAAAAGCTGTTGGTTATCACATAATATATCATTCCCAAATCCTTCAATATCAAGAAGGGTATAAGAGCATACATACCAGACCAATTGACTATAGACAATCATCAAAAGAAAAAGATCAATTATCAGGAGCAACATAGATCAACAAGTAATGGTTTGATGCATTGTTAGCTTTATAGGAAGTCATACCTTCATAAAATATAAGAAATCATGTAGAATAGAAAAAATGAAATAAGCACCAAGCCATAACAATTTTAAAAAATATCAAATTGAACTCATAGTTTTGTAGTTCCAATAACCAATAGTAGTAATACCTTCACATTCTTGTTCTTCCCTCAATAAGTCAGTCATCAATCCTGATGATATTCTAACCTTTCTCTTTGCAGCTTCCATAATAGCTCCTACATGGTAAAAACTGAAATTAGAAATACGGAAAAACATAATAATAACAGTAATAATGTGGATTCTAAAACAGAAAATATATCCAAAATAAAAGAAGATAAAACTCACATCTCAACTTCACCAAATCCATAATCAATATTGTTATACATCAAAAGTTTATTTAGGCAATGTCTCTCCTTCAGGAAGACATTCTTTGAATAATTCAAGAAAACCAGTCATTGCAGCATCACTCACTTTATAAAGACACTTAAGATTGATCATCCTAACAAGGAATGATAGTTTGCTAAATTTCTTACAACCGGGGTGCAAATCTTGTTGAGCATCTTCTACCAAGTTACGAAACTCAGAATCTCCTAAAAGATATATACTTGCCATTTAATCAAGAGAATACCAAATAAGAAAAAATCAAAAAGCAATGAGCCTTACTTGCTTTGTGGCTGTCAAGATCTAGCTCTTAAACAATGTATGGCCCCTAAGATAGCCAAATGAATGCTTAACTGCAAAAAAAAAAAAAAGATTAAGAAACATCAACATTGATCACTAGCAGCCAATATAAAACACTTCAGCAAGAGTGAAAAATAACGAAGAAAGACAATTAAAGTGTTTACGTAACAATAGCAAAGCATACATGATTTTTTTTTTTAAGATTAATTTATGAAATAGACTTTCTAATGGACTTTATGCAGCTCAGTAGACTTTCTATTCCTGTTCTGAAGGAATAGACAAATTCGTGACAAAAAAACAACAGTGCATATAAGATTTCAACAAAGATTGAAATCTAAAATGTAAAATAAGAGAATTAAGAACAGGGATGTTTCAATCCCCTCAGTAGCTCATTGATACCTGCCAAACTTAAAGACCATATATATGGAGATTCCAACAAAAAGGTTGGAATTTGAAGTAACAAATAGACTAAAGAAAATGTCAGCAGTTAAAAGTGAAGAAGTTGGGTTCCCAATCCAACTAGTTCATTGATACTTAGTTGTAAATTGACAATATATCATAGATTCACAGTTGGGATACCTGCAAATTGATCAAAAAGCAACAAAACCTATAGTACTATGGACATTCCTAACATCATATCAACACTTAATTGCTTTTCCTATCTAAATATTTCAATCACATCATTATCCAAGTCATAACTTACAAAAATAATACAGTTTAAATTAAATCAACAATTTTCATCGAAATACAAAAGAAAACAACTAAAACGCGATTGAATTGAAGCAGAACAACAAATCGATCACGAAAACTAAAGCAACCAAACATCTAGAAACAAAGCCGAACAAGGATTTTATAATAATTGAATCTAGGTCAACGAGATAACAATAACAATTGCAGGAAAAATCGATAGGAAACATAAATAGAAAACGCTTTGATTTAAGAAAGAAACGAGTTTAAATTTGAATATAGATTTGAAAAAGAAAACGAAATTAAAGAGAAGAAACGTACGAATTCGCGGAGGAGAACGAAGTAATCAATGGAAATAATAAAATCCAAGCAAGAAGTGAAGGAATTACTGAAGTTGAACTAAAGGTCTTTACGATCCTAATTTGGGGAAAGTTGTTTGGAGCAAGGGAAACGATGAGAAAGTTGATTTTGGAGTGAGAGAGAAATGGTGAATCTGAGATGATCGAGACTTGAGATTAACTATGAAAAATAAATCTGAGATGGAAATGAAAAATGGAAAGGAGAAATCGAAGCTCTTCGATTAACAAGAGAGCTGCGATTTGAGCGAAGAGATTTTGTTTTTCTTCTGTCGTGAACTAAAACTGATTTTTTTTTTAATTTCACTTTCATTCAACTTTTAAGTTTCAATTAATTTTGTAAGTAGGCTGACTTGTGATTGGGCCTAATTGGGTTTCTCTTAAGGCATTTGACATCACTTCGAAAGGTGTTGTAGCACTGCTGCCTTAGCATCTTTTAAAAACACTTGTTAAATGCTTACATAAAAGTGTTGTAAAAACCCAAATCTGGTGTAGTGTTAGAACATAGGGTTATCAGAAGCAAAAGATTACGAATTCATATGCTTGCTTTTGTTTTACTCTGTTTGAGTCTGGTGATTAGAAAGTTTTTGAGTCTGAGTTTTTAGAAAGTTATAACAATCTCATGGTTAATATATTTTAAATCTAGTTTGGTGTGGTATGAGATACCTTGTCTAGATTGATCCTTTTGGTACAATAAAATATTATTTTGAGTGGAAACCACGTCCTATTTTAAAAATTTTGAATTGACATGAACAACAATCTCCTAAATAATTTAAGATCTTGAAATAATTTAATTTCTAAATAATTGTCCTTTGTATTTATAAAGAAAGTAAGGCAGAGTAAGATTTGAAGCCATGTCAATTTAATTTAATTCATGATGTATAAACTAATTGTAAACTTATAAATCGAAATCACAAGTAATTTGCAATAGCTCCTTGCCATGGTTCACTTATGACTTAGCTAATCACGAAATTTTCATTTCAAAGACGGAGTAATTTCAAAGGTGTGCAGGAAATCATAAATCTCAAATGATACAATTAAAACCAAATAAGAAACGACATTAACTTATCTTCCTCCGACAACAACCAAATTTTTGTTTTTGTTTTAATTTTATTTCTGTTCTCACCAAATTAACAACAAGAAATGATGTGTATTAAAGTATGCATGACAAAATTTATTGCCAAAAAAAAAGTATGACAGTAAATTTCGTCATACTTTAATACACATCTTTACATAATCCACAAGTATATATATATCCCGTGCGCCTTGTCTTCTTAATTTGAATTTCATATAGGATGGCTTATATAGTGTTTAGTGTTTTTTTATTTTTTCTAAAATAGGATGGCTTATAGTTGGTTCAATATGAATAAACAATTTTAAAGTTTAGTCTAATTCAGAATTTAATGGAATAAATCATGTAGTTGAGCAAGTCTTTTAGTCGAATGCTTAAATTGGAAATATAATTATTAATGGTAATCAATATAATTATTTAGATTAGTTTTTAGAGGATTATTATGAGTTTTCTAGAAAAAAAAAGATGACTAATAAGTTGAGATTATATTGCATGTGGTAATGAAAGCCTAAGCTTGGAAATTTTTCATGTAAGGGACTGAGGAAGACTATTTTTGAAAAGTATTCCTACATTAATATATCTTGCCACTAGCTAGGAAGTTTATATATAATTGGAAAAATTATTAAATAAGACAGCCTTACCACATTAGATATGATTTCAACCAATAAAAATGTGTCAATTGAGAAGCAAAAGTGATGAGACAAAACTGCTAGGTGAGTGGCGTGCTTATAGCCAATCTTGATACAATGGGCTTGGAGCTTGGACTATTAGGATCAAAATACAACATGAGAAATGGGAAATTTGAAGATTTTGATAGACGTGGAGGCTACTAATTAGGCACCCACATTTAAGCTTATCTTTTCTTTCCCACTAAATAAATAAAGAGCCCATTATTATATCTTTATTTTTTAATATCTATATCTGTACTATATATTAAATAAGAGCCCGTGCATTACACTGCGCGGACATGTTGTTGCACTTGGTATGCAATAACCTGTAATTAAGTCATGTGTTTTGACAGACTTGGATTTAAATAAGGATCCAACCATTTTTTTAAAGGATCCAACCATTTTTTTCATGAAAGGATCCAACCAAATTTGGTCCATCACCAATAACAATAAATTTTATATTTAATCCAAGGGGGCCACTATCTATAAAATACCAAAAATACCCTTAGCAGCTATTATAAGTAAAAGAAATTCAGAAAATAGTGATGGGTTGTACGTATCAACTTGGTAATAGATACTTAAATCAACTTAATCGTACATACAAAGAAAAATTAGAAGACAATTAATGACAATTTGATAATAGACACTTAAATCAACTTAATCATACCTATAGGGAAAAATTATATAAATATTAAATAGACAATCCACCAAAATAACAAATATTTCAGAAACTTTTTGATACTTGAAACATCAAATTTAGCTTTCGAATCCTTCATGAAAGTTGTAGATTATGCAACAACATTTTGATATACATTTGAATCACTTCAATCGGACATCTGGAGCAAAAATTATGCAATATTTAAGTACACCGTCCATTCCCGCTAACCGAAACAACTATTTTTTTGGAATCGTTTTTTTATATTTGGAACATTAAATTAGCTTTCGAGTCCTTAATGAAAGTTGTAGATAATGGAACAATCTTTTAAGAGACACTTGAATCACCTTAATTAGACATATGGAACAAGAGTTAAGTAATATTAAGTGGATCGTCCATTCCCGTTAACCGAAACAACTAATTTTTCGGAAGCATTTTTTTATACTGAAACAAATTTAGTTTTCGAGTTCTTCATGAAAGTTGTAGATCATGGGATAACCTTTAAATAGACACTCGAATCACCTTGATCGGATATCCGAAGAGAAAATTATATGATGTTAAATAAACCATTCAACCAACCACTTATAAATATGTTATATTATATTATAATTGAAAATGCTAGAAAGTCAAAACAATCCTCAAAGGTTTGTGAGAATAACAAAAATACCAAAAGTGAAATGACTAAAAAACCAAGGTGAATAGTAACAAAATCAATATAATGATTAAGTTAGGGAAATTTTTGAGGGTATTTTAGTAGTTACACTTCTTACTATTAGTGTTTTTTATAATATAAAAGTACGAGTTTTGTAAAACATTTGAATCGATGATTATACCTTATTTTTCGAATATATTTCTTAAATGCCATTATTTAAACTATTATAGTTTTATTCTACTAAAAACTCTATTTTTATTTAATTAAATTTAATATATTTAAAATTACTTTCTTTTCACTATTTTAATATTTTTCATTAAAAACTAGGATATATAAAAATTTTTAATATACAGTTTTATTCTAAATTCAATATTTTATAATTATTTTATTTTTACCATTTTAATTTAAAAGTTTATTTCTACCATTTTACTATTGTTCATTAAAAACTTGGATATATTAAAATTTTTTAATATACAGTTTTATTTTACAAAAAAACTCTATTTTCATTTAATCAAATTCAATAATTTTATAATTATTTTATTTTTACCATTTGAATTTAAAAGGTGATTGTGATTGACCTGTTTCTATTTGATTGTTCAATGTATCGTGAATAAAATTTATTATTTCCCTAACGTGCAAATACTTTATTTGACTTATAATTAATTTCAATTATTGCTAGATAAATGTAACCTTCTTGTGGGTTTAAATTTGTTAATTTACTTTGTTAATATTTTTCTTTCTGTGGAATAATTTATTTTGTTCCTTTGATAGTAAAATCCTATGTATATACAAATGGACGGGTCAGGTTGGATTTGGATTCATTTATTTGGGTTAGGTCAGTTTCAGGTTAAGGAAATTTTTGGTCATATGGGTTCGGTTAATTTTTGGTTTCATGTTGAGTTGAGTTCGGATCGCTCAAATGTCAGGTCATTTCAGTTCGGGTAAATTTTGGTTCGAGTCTTTTTTGGTGTCGGGTCATATGATTTTGATAATTTTAGGTTTGAGCTTCGAATTTTCAAGTTCGTGTTTTTTCGAATTCAGGTCATTTGAATATAATTAATTCAAATTGGGTAATTTCGGGTTAACCTGTCGGGTTTGATCGTGTTCGGGTAATTTTGGGTCCTGGTCGTTTCAGATTCGGATCATTGAGGATCCGGGTAATTTTGGTTTCGGATTGGGCGAATTTTTTGGTCAAATAAGGTTGGATCAACTTTGGTTTCAAGTGGTTGAGTCGGGTACCCGCACTCGGGTCAAATTTTGCCAACTCTAATAGGATTCTTTAGGAAAAAATTAGTAGTATGGTTAAGATTTTAATTTTCATTTAATTTAAACATATTGGGTCACGTGCAACGCACGTGAAAGTGAGAACTAGTATTTCTTAAATGTCATTGTTTAAATTTTTATAGAGTTTTACTCAATTAAAAACTCTATTTTTATTTAATTAAATCTAATATCCTTACAACTTTTTTATTTTTACCATTTTACTATTTTAATTAAAAAACTTATATATATATATATATATTAGAATTTTTTAAATATTCTTTTATAGTTTTACTCAACTAAAAACTCTATTTTTATTTAATCAAATCTAATATCCTTATACCTATTTTATTTTTACCATCTAAAACCTCTATTTTCATTTAATTAAATCTAATATCCTTATACCTTTTTTTTTACCATTTTACTAATTTAATTAAAAAAAACTTAGATATATTAGAAATTTTAAATTATAATTCTTAAATGAAATTGTTTAAATTTTACATTTTTTTAGAAATAAACTTTTATAGTTATTATACTAAAAACTCTATTTTTATTTAATTAAATTCAATATTTTTATAAATATTTTATTTTTACCATTTTAATTTTAGAAAATTGGAGAGTTTTTGGTTGTTGATGAATAAATTAATGATTAGACGACCTATTTTCACTTTTAAACTTGATAATAATAATTTTGTTAGTTTATATGATTGAAATGGGTCCAGAACTATCAAAAAGTCTCCAATTTTTTTAAAATTAAAAAGTTAAAAATAATTTATTTATAAATATATTGAATTTAATTAAATAAAATCAAGTTTAAAACTTAAAATAGGTTGCTTAATCATTAATTATTCATAATTTTTTTAAAACTAATTAAGTTAAAAATTTATTTAAAATTTAATTATTGTGATTGGCCTTTTTCTATTTTTGTAGTGTGTATTGGTAGTTTAATGTATTGGAGTGTATATCACGAATTTAAAGTTCTTAAATATAAAAAGAAGAGTAACATGCAATTATTTTCTTTTGACTTATAAAATTAGAGGAGTTGACGCCAAAAAAAAAGTTAGAGGAGTCAACCGGGCGTGTTGGACGGGTTTCGGGTTCGGTTCATCTGGGTCCAGGTTACACGAATCAGTAATTTTCTCGGGTCATTCGGGTTTCAACTCATCTGGGTTTAGGTCATTTGGGTCTCAGGTCTGCAGGGTCTAGCGTCAGGCAGGTTCAGGTTTTAGCCCTAGGTCACTCGGGTTCTGGGTCATTCGGGTTTTGGGTTTTTCGGATCTAGAAATTGGATCAATTTGGTCAGTTTTGAATTTTTTTAATGTTTAATTCTTAAATTTATTTAATATCTTTATTATTCGATTTATTTCTACCGATAAAGTTTAGCAAACTGCATATACGTGGTTAAAGAGTTGATATGTGTCCTTTTATATATTAATTTTGAATATTAAATACATAATTAATTATGAAGTGGGGTATGTGTTCAAATAAATATTGGTTATATAATATCTAAATTTATGTTCTTTCCTAATAGAAAAAATTGTCAAAAATTACAAATTAATTATTATTATTTATGTATCATGTAAAAAATCAAATTACTAATTATAAATTTATCATAAATTATTCATATAACTGATTTAGTATTTATTCATATAATTATTGTTCATATAATGAAGTTTAGCAATTTAAAAAATTATAACAATAATATAAATTTTATTGAATAAATGATAATTTAGAATGGTTAAGATTATAACAATGTGGATTTTATTGAATAGAACATAATTTTAGTTTATAATATTCTTCAGTCAATCGGATTAACTTCTCGGGTCATTTGGGTTATGGGTTTGTCGGGTCTGGATAGGAAGGGTTCAAGTCGTTTACTTTTTTTCGGTCAAATTGGGTTCGGCCAGGTTGGACGAGTTATCGAGTTTGGATCAGGTTTTGACGGCTCTACTTATAATTAATTTCAATTATTATTTTAATTTTTTTTTAATTTAAACACGATGGGTTGCACCTGAGCATTTGGCTCAATGGTAAGGTGCATGCTCCCTGAACCGTGATGTCTCAGGTTCAACTCTCACCGTATTCAATGCGTGTGGGTTTACCAATGTTATGTGAAGGAGCTTGCTTAATTATGGAGATCCGGGATTAGCCAAAAATTTCAATGAAAAGGAAGCTTATTTGTGCTCATAGTTTAGCTAAATTTGATTGTAATAGTTGAACTCTTTGATTGAATGAATTTACTACTCAACAAAAAAAAATGATGGATTACGTGCAATGCACGTGGAAGTGAAAACTAGTATATAATCAAAATAGTCAACTTTCTTGTATTCTTAAATTTTTTTTTTAAGGTGGTAATATTATTAAGGAAGGTTAACCTTGAAGGATCTGGTTCACCTATCTGTATCATTCCATCCCATTTATAATTTTTTAACCGTGAAGAGATTAAATTTTGTAATATCAATTCAAATATTCAATAATTACTTAGATAATATATATATATATATATTATTTATTGGTAAATTTACAAGTTAATCTTGTTCGAGTCGGGTTGGCCCACTATGGGGGTAAAGCTCTCCCAAGAATGGTTTTCTCCATTCACAAAACTCGAACCTGAGACCTTGCTTAAGGGAAACAAGTGACAAACTACTTGAACCAACCACTTGTTGGTAAAAGAAGATAAATCGTAATATATATATATATATATATATATATTATGTATTAAAGTTATTCCCAAACTGTTGTATGTTCAGCATTTGACTTTTCTCCTTCTAACATTTGTCCAAAATTGATTGGTTGGGTAAATTGATTTTACAATTAATATAATTTTCATTCACCCAAAATAATAGTATTAGGATAATATTGAATTAATTATGGCTTTCCTTTTATTTAAGTTATTTCTCAGACCAAAATTAAAAATATTTTTACCTGTCACATTTTTCTTTTTAAAATTAATATTTTTGCGACTATTGAAATAAAAATAAAAACCTGAAACAGATGCGCATGAATAATATCTAGTGTTTTTTAATATCTCAACATATATTGGTGGATTAAAAAAAACATATATTGCTGGATTAAGCATGTATAATTAAAAGGGAAATAAAGATGATACTTAATGAATAACACCTCTCAAAACAGTCGCTAGATAAGTTTAATACTAGATATAATAAAAGAGTTTTGCTACATGATCAGAAAAATTGACCCGAAATTTGGTCCTCCATGACATGCTGTTACACGATTGGTTCAGTAAACTGGTCCAACCACTATTTAAGTGGGTTTTGCCTACAAAACATGGGATAACCCCACATAACACATAATTTGGGACAAAATTCTGGTCAATTTTTCTGATTGTTTAGAATTTTCCTAAATAAAATGAGAGTGAATATCATTCAATCTGGTCCCAAATGATCTGAGATATTTCTTCATTCCACTCTTTAATCATTCTATGCAATTAAATATTTTTTAATGGTCCATAAATACCTCCTATTTTGAAATTTTGAATTGACATGAACAACAACCTCCTTATTGGAAATAATTTGATGATCATCAATTGTATTTTTTAGGAGTTGGAATTCATATATAGGATGTGATTTTATTAAAGATGATAAGGTTATATTTTTGTGACTAGTTTTCTAAATAGTTCACCTTATTTATAAGGAGGGGAAGGAAAAAGGTAAGGATTATAATCCACATCCTAATTAAATAATTCAATTTTTCATACGTGTTTTTTTTTCAATAATTTTTCATACGTGTTTATGCATGGGAGTGCTGAAATAAATAAATGATAAACTTATAAATAGAAATCACACTTAAATTACTAAGAGCTTTTTGTCATGGTTCACCTATGACTTGCATGAAATATTCATTTTATGGCAGAGTAATTTCGAATACACCAAAATTGTGGTTAGGAAATCATGGAAATCATAAATCTCAAATGAAATGATACATCTAAAAAATAAGAAAAGAGTTTCAGTTATTTGTCTTCGACAACAACCACAATTTTCTATATATAAAAAATTTAAAAGGCCCATCATAGTCCACAAGTGTCCCGTGGGCCTTGTCTTCTTTATGTAAATTTCCATGGATTATGGACGTTTGTGCCATTTGCCAATAGCAATTTTAAAGTTTAGTCTTTTTTTTTCTTTTTCTTTTTTGCCACATATATTAAAGTTTAGTCTAGAATTCAGAACTTGGAATAAATCATGTTTGGCCAGGCTTTCTTTCTTTCTTTTTTCTTTTTTGTTGAAATGCTTAAATTAATGGTAACAAGTGGATTCGCTCACGCTGGCGCGTCGAGCATTCAGCAATCTACTTCTTTGAATATTTTTCTATTCGAATTAAATTGTTTGATACGTAGGAAATTTCGAAAGTATTATAATTTTAAATGTGTTGCATCTTTAAAAGGCTATACTATTAACATTGAGCATATACCCTAAAGTTAGTAATAAATTAAAAATATTAGTTTGTACATGGACAGGTGCAATTGCTTCAATTTTGTTTCCTCCTCTAAAGTGTGTAGCACTTAAACAAAAACTAAGTTTACTCTCTTCTTCATATGGACATGAAAGGCCTGAAGAGAGGTTACAATTCTAGATAATTAAGGGGGGATAGGATTTATTATAACATTTATGTGAAAAGAAAGGATAATTACAAAAAAGGACTCAAGGGCAAGGAATGGTGAGAAATTAATTGAGGGTATTCTTAGTAATTTGACAAGTGAGAAAAGACATAAAAGGACAAAAAAAGTTCAAATGGAGCCTTCTCATCGATCCTCAAAAGGGACCTTTGATAAATTCCCCGAGTCTTTTAAATACTATTTAGTATATATCATCATAAATATAATTATTTAGATGAGTTTTTAGAGGTATAATATTACGAGTTTTCTAGAAAAAAAGATGACTAGATTGAGATTATATTGGAGATGGGTGATGAAAGCCTAAGCTTGGAAAATTTTCATGAAAGAGACTGAGGAAGACTCTATATCTTTCAAAGTCTTCTTACATTAATAGTATTATTATACTAGTTAAGTTTAATATACTTAGGTTATGTTTAGTAGAGCGGTGTTGTAGCAGTGTAATTGACACTATTTAGCAACTGTATAGATGAGATTACACTGTAGCAACTGTACAGATGAGATTACACTGTACAAATTAGATTAAGTACTGTATAGCTGAGATTAGAGCAACGATTAAAACGGAGTTTACACTTAAACTCCATTTGGGCTCAAAACGGTGATAAAACGATCAAATGATGGTGAAATGGTTACAGATAAGAAGGCTTAATTGGAAAAAAAATTTAAATAAGAAAGACAGGTATGATTCCATCCCATCTAAATGTGTCAATTGAGAGACTGTCCTACAATTAAGTCACAACTGGCTTTTAAAATTTTATATGCTACTTATTTAAAAAAAAAAAAAAAAAAAAAAAAACTCTATGCTACTAGTTAATATAGGTAGATTTTATTTTATTTTTTTTAAGAAACATAAAAATAAGACTCTAGAATGCACTTCCTTGCATTTTTTTTATATATAGATTTTGCATCTATCAGCATTTCCCATGATGTGATTTTTCAATATTATTATACTATAATAACTTAACTATATAATATAGTTATGGTTCTAGCAGGAAGAAGATTCAACGAGCTAATTTTAAGTCAATTCAATGATCAATTTTATCCAAGAGAAAATGGAAGCCCACCATTCAGAAAAGGTACTTCTTTTGGAAAAAAAAAATCAAATTATTTGAAATGTTTTTCAGAAAGATGAAAATTGGAAAGATGGACTCTTGACTATATATATGTTGGTGTATTTTTAGCACGTGATTTTTAATGAGAAATCCATTGACTCTTGACTTGATTATTATATATACTAATATTTCGTGCTTATATCATAGTTTAGCTTCACTTAATCACTCTACAGTGACATTTTGGAGAAAAAAATGTTGTCCTTAATTTGACTGGACTCTTTTTTTTTTTTCACAAAACAAAGAAATTTGACTGGACCCTAGAGATGCCTTGATAAAAATCACCAAAGATTAACAAATAATTAAAAAGAAAAAAAGACTTGCTAAAAGAGAAGACAAATCAAAATTTGAATTCTCGAAACTTTAACCTTTTTATGAGTATGGAAGGTTATTAATATTTGAAAAATTAGGGTAAGTCCTAGTCGTGTGTTAATCCTATGGGAATTTACGGGCTTTTAGGAAAGGTTAATTTAAGTGGCACGTCAATCTCTATAAGGATTTACGGATTTTTTTTTATAAAACGTTTTTGGATTTATAGATTGTCTACGAGAAGTTTGTGAGGGTTTAAAATTAACTATATCTTATTATGAATCTCATTACCAATTTTTTTTATCCTATCGGTATTTTGAGTTTTTACTCTCATTAATCCGGATCCAACTTACATCGCGTACTTGATTTTGGTGAATGAATCTATACTAACAAAGACAGCTGTATATATAAAGATCTCGAACTAAGATCTACAAATCGCGTACCATTTAATTCAACCCCACGATTAGTCCAAACTAACCATTTTCTTGACGAAAGATGAATAAAAGTAATTTTTGACTTTTTTTTTACCGGTTTTGGCTAGTTTATAGTAATATATTAGGTTGAATGAACCATGAAAAATTGAAAATTAGTTTTTTTTTTTTCCTTTTAATCTCTTTTGATTTATATTGGATTCATGGTAATCCATTCTCTTAACTTTTAACATCAAATTCAGGATTGAAGATTTTAACTTGAATAATAATATATATCAGTCAATTTTTTTTTTTTTTGGATGAATTGTTAGATTGTATTTCATCCAAAAAGCAGTTAAAATGCTGCAGTTTATATCAGTCAATTTGAGTTTAAACAAAAGGTTAATAAAAATAAAAAACAAAAGAGGTTCGAGAATCAAGCTTTTCTTCCCAATTATCATTTTATCATTACACATTCTTTAAAGAAATAAAGAAAACTAAAACAAATAATTTTGGATGAATAGGATTAAGATTTAATTTTACTAAAAATGTATACATGACCATGCACATGGTTATAAAATATTTGGTCAACAATGACAACAATAACTATTAGTAGTACTTATATTCAATAGTATCTGTATCTTTTACTTCTAGTCAAACAAACAAACTGAGGCTGCTTAATTAATTTTAGTTTCTTTTGTAGTAAAATAACACTTTCTGTTTTTCACAGACAACAAAAGCATTAAGAGACTAACTGAGACGACAATTTGGAAAATTCAGGATTTTCCTTACTACCAAACAATATATATGCAGCCTTTTTCATGTCTTTAAACCAAGTTTTT
The DNA here is from genome assembly GCA_001974825.2 of Corchorus olitorius. Lineage (NCBI taxonomy): Eukaryota > Viridiplantae > Streptophyta > Magnoliopsida > Malvales > Malvaceae > Corchorus > Corchorus olitorius. The sequence goes on along the minus strand of AWUE01015672.1, from coordinate 76,597 downwards.
TCTTGTCATCTCCTTTTTGTTAGTCAAATTTTGTCCCTTTCTCAATCTTAGTCCTTCCAAATTGGAAACTTGGTCTGATTTCTTACATAATTACCAAACCATAGTAGCTTATAAAAAGGAAGTTCTAGTTATAACAGAAACAACCTGCAGCTATCTCCTTGTCATTTCTTTTGAATGCAAAGATATGGGGAAGCCTAGGAATATTCATCATCACCATTATGATGATGATCTTAAGAGCAAAAATCCCATCAAAGTTAAGAAAAATCCCATTAAGGTCACATATATTGCTAGTCCAACTATGGTCAAAGTTAGCAATGCTGATGAATTTCGCGCTATCGTTCAAGAACTTACTGGCCGGAATTCTGATACCAGAGAGCAGCATAGCAATGATGTTCATACAACAACTATCCCAAAGGAAGATGCAAATCAAGTTCATGATTTCCATTTTCAAGTTGATTCATCTGCAAAGGTTGATGATAGAATTATGTTGGATACATTTCCTGTTGATATGTCTTCACTTGAGTTTGATGAGGATTTTACTTGGAGAGGTGTCCAGGAGGATTTGTTTGGATTCCAATCTTCTTCCATTTCTGTATGAGTTTTTAGTTTTAGTACTGATTAGCAATGGAATTTCTTGCTGAATTATGATTCTGATTTTAATGCTCATTAGTCGTTAATGAATGCGAAATGGTCCCTAAAATCTTCAAATTCCCTGCTGTTAAGAGCTAGGAAGAAAACTCATTCTTAGTAACATGAAGTTGTCTCCATAAACTGGAAATTATTGCTAAAAATGATGAAAACCAAGCCGAATTTATTGTTATGATGCTATTGATATTCGAAAAGGCGATATCTCAATCTGCAATTCTGCATATACATCAATGGAAGTTCAAGTATTGCAGAAAGAAAACAAGGCAGTTGACAATTTGCTTTTGAACTCTGTAAATGACCATCAAAACTCATCTACTGAAACATGGTCCAGACAGAGACATAATGAAACTGATAACACAATAAAAGTTAAACACAAATAAGATAAGTAGAACCATGATACCCTACAAATTTACATGTTACCATAAGATTTACTGTCCCATACTAGAAAACACAAAGCAGAAAGGGTCTAAGGCTTAGTCCTGAAATTGTTTCTTGCATCAGGAAAAAGTTCCTTGAGCCAAAGATCTTCTCCACTTTTCGATCCGTCGATTTTTTCTCATTAAATTGATATTTCTAACTAACTCTCCTAAATCCAGACAGTCCATCATTATTACCTCTCAATTTCCATCATCAGCTGCTTTTAAGTAAAGGGTTTCACCTCCATCACCTCCACGACCTTCTGCTGACCCAGCGCTCCCGATATCTTGTTTGCTTCCGCCTGCCATTGCCCTGCCACCATGCATACCTTCTCCATACGAGCCGCGCCCAAAATCAGGAAACCCTCCTGATCCAAGTGCCCCGCTGCCACCTGCAGTGCTAGCCTCACTTTGCAGCATATGAATGCCTGCACTTCCACCAGAACTCATGCCAAGCTGATTATGCAAAGCTTGTTGCTGTTGCTGCGCATATAACATGGAGGACCGTGCAGCCATAAGTGATTGTGGTGTCATCTGTTGAGCTTGTTGGTGCTGCACATAGTGTCCTCCTGGCTGCATAATACCGCCGGCAGGAAACTAAAAGATATTGAAAGACAATCAGGACGAGTTCTACCGACATTTTAATACAAGAGGACTTTAAATTATAAATCTATGCAGCAGGTTTACATAATAATATTATGGTCCTTCAAAATTCACTAAGACTAGGATGATAATGGAAGAAATAAAATGCTAAAAAACTAAATCTCAAAAGATATTAAATAGTTTGGAAAATTGGGTATGTAGAATGGGATTTGCACCTGGTTATGCATGGGTTGGGGTTGAGAATCTGCAATGGCAGCCAGGTACATGAGGTTTCGCTGCAGCCTTGCTTGGTTCCTGCAACAAGGAAGCTAATTAGTGAACCTTCTGATATTTCAACCACAAATATTTTTCAAGTACATCATAGTAGCTTATACTAGATATGTAGCTTTTGCTGCATGTTTGCCTATTGATCTGCATCATGTGAAATGGACGAGTTGCTTTAAGAATCACGCAGAATCTTACATCCACTGGTTTATGACTTCTTTGACTCATGATTCTAATTACAATTTACCAAATTATCAGACTTCTGATAGAATCTTATGCAATTCTGGTGGCTTCAAAGCCATAATCACATTTCCAGAGTAAATGTAGCAAGACAGGAAAGAAATTAACATAAACAAGAAGTTTTCCCCCAGACATAGTTGCTAAGCCAAATCCATTCAAATCAATCCTAAAGAGGAACTTCATAAACTTGTCATTCACTTGGCACTACTAATTTTATGAAGCAACCCAATGCAAGAAATTGTAAATGTCCAAAGCCAGATTTTTCCGTAGCCTGATCCTAGATTTCCAAGACAACCTTATTTTAACCAGCCAAATACCAAAATCTCAAGTGAAAATCAATGGAAATTGGGATAATGGGTGTTAAAAATAAGAGTAAGGTAACCAACTTTATAACCATAAAGAGAGACCAACAATTGATGTCAAACTTACTAAACCCTTGTTCAAGAAGTAGAAATTAAAGGCCATAGCTGAAAACCCCAATATACAGCAGTTCAAGCAGAATAGTAACCCAGTAGAAAGCATGCATGAAGATACAGATTAAAAAAATATGATCATTGTTACAGTATATGACAATTTAAGGTATATTTGGAGGACATAAATTCAAACCTTTGCAGGAAAAGAAAGGAGAAACAGAGTTTTGAAGACTTTTTAGAACATGATGAACTGCTAGATATCGAGTTTCTCTACATATATAGCATCACTGAGCATATTTTGTTTCAGAGCAGTCAAGAACCTTGGGGTTATGGCCCCATGTTTTGCTATTTATAAAATGAGCTAGAAAAACTTAGATCTCTCGATTTACAGGCCGGTAATTGAAAGTCAAAATACTTATGTAGGATCTTATATATATCAATTAGCAAGGGCTAGCAACAGCGCAAATTCGAAAACAACTTAGTAGTGCAGATATAAGTTATAACAAGGCCTTGAGTGTCTAATATAGGGAGTCTAGGGAGCAAAAATGATCTGAAAGCCAAATATGATTGATAAAGAGAATGAAAATTAGCACTTACTCAGCACATTCATTCAGTTTCCCTGAATTCTGGCTCTCAACAATCTTTAAGATCAATGACTTGTTCTCATCGAGAAACTGCATGCATTAAAATTGAACTCAATGTTCAGACTAAGAAATGTGTACAATAAATTGGAAAGAAGATTAAAGAAATACAGTCTTCTATAATAACAGGAAATAGCTTTTTGAGAATCCTAGTAGAATTTTCCTGAGCTCATGCAGCAAACAACCATTTTGATTCATAACTCATCTTAATTAGTAATTCAAATAACAAGATCAGCATGACAATTAGGTGGAAAAGAGTACTAGAATCATCGGTAACTAGGAATCCAACAAAAGCAAACAGAGGAACCAAGGGATTTCTCTAAAAGGAAACCAATACCAAGTATAATTTCAATGTCCATTAGATATCAAACATATTTAAGTATCAGATAAATAACCTTAATCCAAAAGCCGGATTTCATAGTCCATTAGATATAGAACATACTTGTCTACATTAACAAGATTCCCCTTCACATACTTCATCCAAACTACTAGTAGGATGCTATGTTAATTTCAGAAAAGCAGATTTAGGCGATAAAGTGTGTCGTGTATCAAGGAAACACATTACGGCATCATGAAAGAGTATAGACAGGACCACTGTTGAACAGTTATCAAGAAAGGACCACATGAACAAGCAAAAGGACGTATCAAAAGGTCATCTATCAAATGGAACTATGGGAGGACCACTATCAGAAAAGCATTTAGAACTAAAGTCATGGGCCCAAGAGAAAATCTGGCAAAAAAGAAATGAAATTTATCATGCATTAGAATCCTAATCTAAACAAGTTCATCACTGTCAACAGGAAAAGAGAACACATTTGCAATTCCCTGACACCTACATTCCCCTGAGAAACTCTTATTATCCGGCGCCAAGAGTTCAATTAAAGAAATGCATTAAGTGTAGAATCCAAGCATGAACAAACCCTTGCTGCAGAACACAGTTCAAGCAGTGAACATCATGTGCAAGAAAATGGCTTTTCTGGTTCAACTTTTTACGTTTGTTATTTACCATAAAAAGTCACAATTTTGCAATGCTGATTCATGCAGAATAGGACTCTAAATATGCCGACAGACCCCCAAGAAGAAGGCCCTTTTCACTTCTTTTGGCACTGTCTCTAGTTCCTAGCTAATCATTGAACTTTCTTTTATAGATTAAGCAGATGGTCCTGAAGGTTGAAACTCAGCAGCATCTGATAATTAACTTGACTAGTGATTGCAAAGAAAAGGAAATTATACAAATGAATCTTCAGATTGTGCTCTATAATTTGCAAAGCTAATAAAATGATGCAGCAGCCAGGAACAAAAGGAACTTTATTAGTCATTCAGACAGTAATGCACTAATGCTAGAAGAAGAAGGTTCTTACAGTAACAAATCAACCCATTACAAGGAACAAACAAAGGCAACCAACAGTCAAACACCAAGTTTACAAATTACTACTAGTTTTCATTCTGCATATGAGGAAATCATGGAAAACAAACAACCCCTCTTTTTACATAAGAATCTATAAGCCCCAAGAACAATGCTATTTAACTAAAACTCATAAAAGAACAAAAAGAGCAAAGAGCATGATAAAGGAGTACTAATACTAATATATAATGAAGTGAATCACCATAGTGTCCAACATGTAATAAACAAATACCACCAGAAAACAGAATAACAATTAAACTTATATAAATGAAGCCCCCACATGCTGCTATTTTAAAAAAGAAAAATTTGGAAGCATAAGACACATTTGAACCCTAGTAAACTGAAAATTGAAGACAAGTCCTAAAACCCAAAACCCATCAAGAGTTCAAGACATACTAGGTAGTAATAAGCAAATCTCAAAATGATAAACATCAAAACCATACATGACCTCTTGAAAGTACAAATTTCCTATAGCAGCAAAGAAAACAATATTCAATATATACCCAACTTACCAAGAGGAAATATAGTCATCAAACCAAAAGGAGAAAAGGAAATAGCTTTGAGAAGCAACAGAAAGAAGATTAAAGCTTCCATTAATCTTTGACAAATCAAACCAAAGAAGAAAAAACAGAAAGCAGAAAGGAGTGACTCTTTAAGAAAATAAGAAATGCTCTGCAACATATGCAAATACTGATCAAAAAACAGATAAGAAAAAAAGAAAGAGAAAGTGAAAGAGAAAGGTAAGGAGAAGGAAGAGGACCTGTTGAATATGATCAGTAGTGACGTTGTTGGGATAATAAGCTGCCATCATGGGCTGCATCTGCATCAGGTGCTGCTGCATTTTCTTTCTTTATATCCAACACAGACACTCTTCAAAAAGAAGAGAAAAATAAAAATATAAAAAATAAAAACTTTATATATATTACTAAGTGAAGTGTATATATATTTTGTCTCTCTCTTTTTTCTCTTTTTCTATGAAAAAAAAAATTAAAATTTTATCACAGTCCAAAAACACACTGAGTCTGAAAGAGTTGAATCACTGCAAAATATATGCAAAGAAAGAGAGAGACAAATAGAGAGATAGATACCCTTTTGCTTTTTTCTATGTTTTTTCACTTTCTTACTCAAAAATTTTCCTTCTATTTTTTGGACACAAAGGGGAGAGAAGAAAACAAAGAAAGACAGAACAGAAGAGAGACAATGAAGGGTGATGAGTTTCTCACTCTAAACTCTTCAACTCTTTTGAAAGTTGAAACCTTTCTCTCTCTCTCTAACTCTTTAATACAAGTAGGACTTAGCTTCTCTCTCTAACTCTTTAATAATAAGTGTATAGTGAGAAAAGGGTTTGCCTTTTTTGGGATTATGGTTGTTGCTTTGCTTGCTCTGCTCAGCTCTTTTCTCTTTCTTTCTCTGTCTGAAGAGAGAATTGGGAGAAGAAGAAATTAAGAAAAGAAAAGGGTCACGTGATGGATGATGGAGAGAGTTGAGAGAGACAGAGCAGGGAAAAAGGAACAGTAGGAAAGAGAAAGCAGCTGCAGTAGCAGCAGCAGGCTGTAAATTTGGAGTTGAGAAAAAAAAAGTTTTTTCTTCTTCTTTTTTTTTTTTTTTACATTTATTATTTCATTACGACAGGACTCTCTCTGTTTGGTCTTTACTCTTTAGACCACTTTGGTCCGAAGTCCAAACTAAAAGAAAAAATATTTTTATGCGAATTGTGACGTTTGAAAGTTGTAAGGAGATTCCATGTTTTTCACTTCCATACAGCACCACTCGCATCTCTCTCAATTCCCTGCGCGTGGCACTCCTTCTACACGGAATAGGGATAAGTAATTCCTACTAGCTAGTAGAATACTGGAAACTGGAACGGAATTAGTTATACTAGTACTAGTAGTTTCTTGCTAGTAATTCAAACTCAAAAGTTCATTTTTTAGGGTTAAAGACACAAAAGAAAGATGTTGATGACATATTGTGTCGTGTCCAACATCAAGATAGAAAAAGTTGCAAGTGAGCTATAAGAGAAAGAATCGTGAGAAAAAGATCTCAGATATATCCGAAAAAGACTCTTTCTAAATCGATGGTCAAGTCAGTGAAATCCTTGTATGTGTGTAGTGGAGGAGTTGGAGAGTCTGAGAATCAATGTGAATGAATGAATTATCATATATCATACATGATACATTGACCTTTACCTTATTTAGGAGGCTAATGGGCCTTGGTGGCCTGAGTCATGTTGGGCTTTGAGCCTCAATCTTTATTGCTCAACAAAAGACAAATGCATGTAATATCTTCTTCTAGTATAAACTTTTCCATATCTAATAATCATATACTCTTTACATTCCAAATTAACTGTCTCTTTAGCTAAATTTTTTTGTTCCACAATATCTGTCATTTCAAGAGAGCATTAAATATACTTTTACCACTATTACCCCTCTTTAAAAGATGGAGATAGAATGTCATACAAAAGATTAGAGTATTATTTTTTTTTTGGTATCCCATCCGGTATTCAAGGCTTAGCCCTGACTAATCCGGATCCGACCCGCGTCGCGCACCTAGTAATGGTGGGTGAGTCTCCCAACAGGAAAAGATTAGAGTATTAATTGAAAGACAATATAGTCCTTTAAGTGAATTTTTCTTTGAAATTTATCAACTTTTAATGCATTCTTAATCTGTGTGCATGGAGCTAAAGCAACAGATATTATGGAATGGAAGGAGTATAATCATATTAAGTTTTGATTAATCCTGAAATTGAATCACGTTAGACTTCAAATAGAAAAAAAAAAAAAAACTTTTTTTTCACGTCTATTTTTTCATTTGCAAGACTTGAAATCCATAAAAATTATTAAACAACCCTTTTGTACAACAATGTGATAGGAGTATATTATATTGAGTGATTATCCTATAGATTCCAGTCCGTGGGAGTATATACATATCTAGCTAGCTATATATATATATATATTAAACTCTTTTTCCATCATAATTAGAAATTCCATAGACATACATATAAGTAGATTCGATCAAATCTTAACAATAGGACGAAGTTATTAATTAGTTCCCCACTTATCTTGGAAAGATCAGATTCATATTTCCTAACATATACTATAATGCCAATGAAATCTTATAGTACTAATAAAGATCTTATCGTCGAGACGAAGGAACTATAACCAATCCCGCAAATCTTTGTTATTGTTATATACTCCGTAACTTAGAAAAATCAGAGTACTGGGGAGCTAGGGGGAACTGGGGCCCGAAGGTTCACATGGCCTTCTGGCCTTGATGAGCTCAAGTGTTGTCCAGTCGATTTCCAACTGGCCAAAGACTAGGACCCTAACCTTTATGTCCATTAAAAAGGTCAAAGGGGTGACCCCAAATCTTATCATCAAAATTGCATATAAAAAAAAGCCCCTCTCCTCTCCTCCTTCGTACTGTAGAATTCGTTTCTGGTGGTAGGGTTTGAAATGTTGGTGGTGGGTCACCAAAAAATAATCACTCCAAAAAACATTAACAACTCGGGCAGCTTTGTTTGTAATTTGGGTGTTTTAGCCTTTTTGGGGAGGGGTCCTTTAGAGAAGATTCCTCCAAAATTTATATTTTCCTTTGTTTTTTGAAAAAAGAAATTAAAAAAGGAACAAATGGGGTCAAAAAAATAGTGGAAATGAAAATGATGAATTGAAAGGTAGGTGATGCTCCCAGCTCCCCAAACATGATGGGTGGTTAGGGTGTCTCATTGATTTGTGTACTCAAATTCCAAACCTGTCTTTTCTTTTTCTTTTTCTTTTTCAATATATATTTTCATTGCTTTTGCCACCATTTTTTAGATGCTGCTGCTTTTCTTCGTTGTATAAATAATCTGCTTCACGCGCTTGTTTTTCCTGCCTTTGCTGTTATCTTACGTTGAGTTACTATTATTTTCCTTCTGGAAAACCAGAAGGAAAAAGCTGGAATTTAGAATTCAATATTCAAATGTCAATGCTCTCAATTTGAGATTACTTGTATATGTATGTACATTGATTCATACTGAAAATGTCGAAATTCTTTTTATAAGGAAAAAGTCGAATTTCAAGCATTATAATTTGAATATAGAAACCCTAATTAAACGACCCGAAATAAAAGAAATTATTTGAATTACTTTAAGATATGAAAGGATTGAACTCAAAAATATATAAATCCAACCAATTAGGTAAAACAAACAAAAATGATTGAAACTAAGTTTCGGCTTCCTTTTGTAATATTCCTCATGTTCACCCTTGCCTATAGAAACAATGTCAAATACTAGTTAATATTGTTTCAATCTTCATATTTTCTAATAATCAAAGAGAATGGAGATTATATATTATGTTGCACTAAGAAAAGTAACATGCTCCTTTCCATTACATGCAGTAGACAACCTTTTAAAAGCCTTTATGTTACGGATTACATCGTCATAATGATATCTCACCTATCTCACTCTCATTCCACTTCATAAATAGAGTTATTTTGGGTACCCATCAATGGAGGATAGATGTGTCCTTCATACAATACCATGCATTGCTTCTTTGCTTTGGGGGACCATAATAGAGTTGTTGCCAATTTGAACGTGACCGACATAAATTTTTGGAATATTGACGTTGACGCATTAGGGTGGCATATATTGTTTAAAAATACCAAAATAATTTTCATCATTCTAAACATCTTGCTATTGAATTTCATTTTCTTGCCCCATCACCTCCTAAGTTTGTAAACAGATCTATTGTGAATGTTTCTTGATCACTTCTACCTAATGAATGGTTCAAACTTAATACTGATGGGTCATCCAATGGAAATCTAGGAGAGACCGGTGCAGGAGGTTTGATAAGGGATGAGAGAGGTGACTGGGTGGCTGGTTTTACAAGAAAATTTGATTTTGCCCTCTAGTGTTCAAGTTGAGCTTTGGGGGTTGAGAGATGAATTGAACCTTGCCATTTCAAAAGGGTACAATTTACAATTTTTTGTGGATGCTCAAACCACTGTTATTTCCCTTATCAATGAAGCTAACATTGATACTTGTCCTTTTGGTAATATTATATATTAATGATTGCAGCTAACTAAGAACAGAGTTCTAGAGGACGAGTCATGAGTCTATATCGCAATGTTATCACAAGGCTAACTGTGCAGCGTATGCCCTAGCTAATCTTGGCAGAAAGTTGAATGAATCTTTTGTAGTGTTTAGTGCCATTTTGGGCACCATTTTGGATTGTATTATTGATGATAATGTGGGAGTTTATCTCCCAAGATTTGTAAACAATTTCCTATAACTTATGCTAAGTATACTCTTTTAACAAAAAAAATTCAAAATATAAGGGTAAAATTGTTCAAAATTAAAATTAGATAGTCAAGTTTTTTTTTCTTTGAATAATTCTAAAGTTTAAAGCAAAGATATATTGATGTAACGTAGAGAAGCAATTATTCATTGCTTAGATTGTAATTTACATAATAATTGATCCCTAGTGTCTAAGCCAGCATAAAAATGTGAGATATATATATCATATATTTAGCCTCAAAAAGCCAGAATATTCCCCATGTCTAAATGAAATCTTCTCCTGTCTCGAAAATAATACTCTTATAGGCTACCTATCCTTTTATTCTTGTTTATATATTCATTTAATTAGAGTGTACCCTAATTTCCTTTGAAAGGTAAAGGGCCAATATATGAGAAGGAAGAGGGGACAATTATTGACAAAGATGCTTTGTTTGCTTGCTTCCTTCAATCGACAACTTTTCTCTGTGACCTTGACATTTGAAATATCTCTCAAAACTCCGTTTTTTATCATAAATTTTTTATTTTTTCATGAAATATGTATAGCCCACTTACATCATTTTACTACACAGTGATTTGTGAATTATGACTATGTGAAGTGCAATTTTCTTTTCATGAAAGTTTGAGACATACATTTGTTAATTAAAAAGCAAAGGAAGAAGATTATCCATAAATAAATTTGCTAGTATATTAATTTTAAAATTTTATTTTGAGAATATAGTATTCGATGAGGAAAAAAAAAAGAGAAGAAGTAAAAACAACTCTTATACGTACATTATTTGCATGTAAACATTCATTCCATCCACGTACGTACGTTTATTTTCTATTTTTAAAAGATTTAAATGAGAAACTTTACTTGAGGATGGAATGAATGTGACTCTTTGATAAAAAAAAATGTGACCCAATTTTAAAGTAACTAAGATTTAAAATTACTATATGAATTAGTCGAGATTTAAAATCAATAATAACGAATACCGATAGGATTGTCAGTTTTTCACCAAAAAAAGGATACCGAAAGGATAAAAAATATTTATTCCAATTTGGGTCATGGATTTAACCAAAGATAGTAAGTATAAAGTACTCTTCAATCCATGCATAAATCTCTTAACCAAACTTTTTATATACATTTATTATTATTACTAGTAACCATTAACCTAATGAAAGTATTCCAAATCCCCAAACAAAACAAAGCAAGTACTCTTACCACTAATTAAAACAAAAAAAAATGTTAAAAAAACAAAAATTCATGCTTGGGATGTGAGAAGGAATAAATTCTCTTGCGACACATTTAAACACATTTAAGCAAAAAAATTTCACTTACCATATGGTGGTGGTGGGAGTGAGAAACTCATTGGAAAGAGTGCCAAGAAAACTTATGCCTAGGTTTTGCAGTCAAAAATTTGACAGCTAAGGGTGGGGGGCAATTGATGATTTGTTGTTTATGACAACCTTCACATGTTGTTGTTCTTTGGCTTTGTGTAATGTCCACACCACCATACTTTTATTTTTTCTTTTTAATTTTCCCCCCATTTTAATGTCAATTCCTTCTTGGCCTTGAAAATGTTTGTAATTATATGGTGCCATTTGCTTTACCTTCTTCTTCTTGAAGTTGTTTTGGTTTTGGCCTTTGTTATGCTTGCTCTGTCCACTTACCATGTGACTCTCAAGCCAAGGTCTCATTGTGATTGTAAGTTATTATTATGAATTTCATGACCCACATTTTAATTTAACATTTGACATTTGACACCCCTAGGAGGACACACAATTCCATGTCTAAAGCATAGAATGTAAGTTTGAAAAGAAAAATATCTTCTCTCCAAATCTTTCTTGTAGATCAAGGACAATTAGAGCTCATGTAGTACAATTTTTTTTTGAAACATGTAGTACAATTTAGTGTGTAGGAAATATATGGTTATACTTTTGAATATTTATTTCAATGATTGATGCATGATCTTCTTATTTAAAAAATAATCAAAGTTCTAATTCATTTCTTTTTTCTCTCAAAAAATAATTTATTATTAGAAACTATATTTTGATACTATTTATTTATTGGTAATTATTTGATACACCGGTAATGTAAATTTTGGATTCCACAAGCGGGTTGTGGAGTTGACACATGTCAATTTTTTTAATTAATTAAGTTTTAAATATTTCAATCTAATCCCTAAAAAACACATGTCACCCTTCAGGACCCGCATGTGTAATCTGCTAAACTTCAATGACAGTTTATTATATATTTAGCCTTTATTTATATATATTCAAACATTTACAGTATCTTAAATCTTAATGATACACGATCTTCTCATTTTAAAAGTAATTAAGGTTCGAAATTCTTTTTCTAAAAAATTGTATTATAAATAAAGTTTGTGATCACGTCTCGTCGTATCATTGGATCATCAAATCGATATTCTGTTTAATTGTCGAATTTAAAAGAAAAAAATTGTATTTGCATTTGATTAGTTTAATCTTCCATCAACAACATAGACTGCCATTGGAACTGTAAAAAACACAATAACAGGGCCAGTAGTGGGCCTAAATTGATTAAATTATTGGTCCAAATCAAAGTTCAGGTTGCAATGTTTGGGCCTGCAATCTATTTCGTTATAAATGGGCACGGCCCAATAATTTGTCCAAATGTGAAATTTTGCCTATAATTTTTGAATATATTATGTAACAATAATGTTAGTATTAGATATTTTATATTTTCATTTCTAAAATTGAGTCAAGACTCAAGATATAATTATCTTCATCTTTGAGAAGACTTTGATTCACGTAAATTTTGGTTCTTTCTTTTCCCTTCTCTTGTAAACTTTCATACATTTCTGTGCTGTAAAAGCAACTTTGAGTATTGACAAAATATTAGGTGGGTGTTGATTTTGAAATCTTGATTGTCAATGCAATTAAGAAAAAATAAATCCATAAAATATCACCTACACACAAAAAAAATCATAAGTAAAATACATAGCTCGTGACCCTAAAGCAAAGTTTTGGATTCAAATCTTGTAAATAGAAAAAATAGGCACCGATTCGATGCCAAAAAAATCCCTTAAATTAAGGTTTAATACAACTCGACTTTGGATTAGTCAAAACTCAAAACTTAAAGTGACTTCGCAGTTCTTAGAAGTTTGTAAAAAAAGTAGCTAGTTTATTATATACATTATAGTTTTAATTCATGATATCTATATATGTAGGATGTAAAGGACATGGAAGATAATTTGTAGAATTCATCCAATAATAGAATCGAAAAATGGTCATTGGGATAAAAAAATTAAATAAATTTCAATTATTATATGTTGTTCAACATGATCAGTATGATGGATTGTGAAACCAATATAGGCTTTTGCCTTGGTTGCACTCCCATAAAAAGGAAAAAAAAAACCGTTACACCTAACAACTAACAAGAAACTTGTTAAAAAAAAAGTGTATACAATACATACAACATTGTAAAAAAATTACAAGCTTATTTTTGATCAGTCTCATTACTACCGCCTAGCGGCGGATGCTGCACCAAAACTCACTACATATTCAGGAAACGCCGGTGGTGGATGAGCAACACCGCCGTGGCCATTCATCTCGGTCAACATGCAGCGGCCGCGGCTGCGTCCCGGGGTGTTTGTGCATGGATTACCGCCTGAGGGTGGCACCGGACCCCTTTGAAGTGATTGAAGTATAAGATTTTTGTCTAATGTTGGCACTTGTACTTCTTCATCTAAAGGCCTCGTGGCCAAAACATGTTGATCAAAGCTAATTAGTAGCAAAACAATAGCAAAAATGAATGTAACAGTAAACTTAGTAACTTTTGGAGAAGCCATTTTTTGGGATTTTTGGAAAACAAAATTGAAATTTTGTTGGCAGAAGTTTAATGGGTTTCTTTAAATTTTTGTTTTTCCCCTTTGATATGACAATTTTTTGTGTTGGGAGATGTTGGATTTATATATAAAAAGGAGCTTTGAATATTTAATGTTGACTCCGCGGGTTAAAGACTTGAATTGAAGGTTTGAATAAGGAGGAAAAGGTCTAAATCAAATACACGGACCTTGAACGGCAAACAAAGCTAAGTCCATATATATATTGTATTAAAAATCAAAGTTTGAAATAGTCTTAATTCAATTGCATGTGATTTTGCAACGTTTTTTAGACTCAATGATGATTCAACTAAGCCCTTCACTTTGTAATAAGTGGAAGCACGAGTTTAAGAACTTTGGGTTCTTTTTCCATTTTAAGAACTTTCTTAGATCAATCGTGTCAATATAATATGAACTATGAAGCGGTTGACTTGGTTGGAAGAATCTTCCTTTTGGGTTGGGGGTTTGGTAGTTTATATTTGGAAAGTCACGGATACAAGCAGACGAAATGGGATGAAGGAAGTTTCACTTGAAAGAGGGAAGGCATGAATGAGTTGACAAAGATCTTTCTTTTAGCTCATGATGATTTATGTTGACACGTATGGGAGTGATAACAAGTGATTGATCGAGATGGTAAGTAATTTTTACCCAAAAATGACAACACAAGTTCAATCTTCCGAAAGCTCATTTATTGAGAAAAACTCAATGAAATTAATCTTATATATATTCTAGTAACTTGGTCAAGATGCTAATTAACCTTTATCCGGGCTTTCACGTTTTTTACTCGAAAGGGGTTAGTCTCAGGCTCTGGGTTAGTCTCAGGCTCTCAGCCTAAAAAGAGAGGACAGTAAGAATTGAAGATACCCTTGTTAGAAAAATATATGGAGTAATATAGTATGGATTTATATTAGATGCACTAACAGTGGAGTAATATAGTATGGATTTATATTAGATGCACTAACAGTGGAGTAATATAGTAATATAGTATGGATTTATATTAGATGCACTGACAGTGTATACATTGCATATCCATACACTGTATTGATAAAATGAACAAGTAACTTGAAATAGTACAAAGGAACAAGTAACTTGAAATAAGTACTACGCATTCAATGTGGAATATAATATTTTGATGAAATGAACATACATACATGCACAAAGGCATATAGAACATTAAGTAAGATTTCTAAAAGAAAAATCTCTTTTGTATGTTCCATTGGGAGATCTTATTGCATTACTAAAGCATTCATAAGTCGGTACAAAAACAATTTCTTGAGGCATGGAGTTGGGCTCCATACCGAACTCCCACTGCCTTGACAAAAAGACAGATGAATTCAATTGATTAACTTAAAAAGAAGAATAATCTTACAACAACAAATGAGTACGAAGTTTGTTCTTTGTCCCCTCCACCTGTTTTTCCCACCACTTTCTCCCTTATAATCCTCATCTTTTCTACCTTCAGTTTTATTTTCCAGTTGATACAATGCCGCTACTCTTCATCAGCACTCATGTTTTGGTCAGTCGTGTCTCAACCCATAAGTTGACGCCAAAATTATGACAGAATTCGCATTTGATCCCCTCGGTTTGTGAAGAATTTCCACATGGAATAGCAAAAATCAAGAGTAAGTCATTCCTCAAGGTCAAGGATTTAAATAAGCTTCCCAACCATCTTTCTGTAGTTTCTCAGCCTTTGTCAAGACATCATCCTTCATGTCTTCTAGATACTGACTCATTCTGCAGACATGTATACCACATTAGATAAATTGGTGTAAAAATTGCAGTATTAAAATCCACTATGTTTTGAGTTTCAGAACATTGAGGACCATACCTCGCCAATAAATCAGAATCACCAACTCCCAATATCCGTACTGCCAGCAACCCTGCATTAGTAGCGTTGTTTACTGCAACTGTTGCAACTGGGACACCCCTTGGCATCTGCACAATAAGGATGAATAAAGATCCAGCAACCAGAAAATGTAATGTCGAGTTTAAGTTTGCAAGTACCTGAACAATTGATAAGAGTGAATCTACTCCACTCAACTGAGTAGCACGGACAGGGACACCAATAACAGGTAAAGGTGTCATTGCAGCTACCATACCTATAATTCGGAAACAGACATTAGTTATGCCATTGAGATGACTGATGCATATTGGAGAATGATGTTAAACCTTTGATTTTATATTAGAAATAACCTGGTAAGTGAGCTGCACCACCAGCACCAGCAATGATAACCTGAATGCCTCGCTCCCGAGCAGAGGAAGCATACGAAAACATCAGTTCAGGGGTCCGGTGAGCTGAAACCACTCGAACCTGCAAATAAACTAATCAATGGAGTCAAAGTGCAAATACAACATCTAAAATGAAAATCCTAAGCTTATAAAAGAAGGCTACCTCATAAGACACACCAAACATATTTAAGAGTTTTGCAGCATCCTTCATAACTGGAAGATCTGAATCAGAACCCATAATAATCCCGACACGTGGTGCAGCTGCATTCAGCAAAAAGAAAGCTTCATGTATTATATTGTCCATAAAACCAACCTACAGCAATTGGAAACCTCAATGCATCTCAATTTCAATTATGTCTGGTGCATGTATTGATTGGACCTTCCATAAGCACATGAAAACAAATAAATAACAAAGAAGCACGCACTTCAGCTATAGGCGGACTGACCTTCAATCTTATTTTCAGAACCTTCTTCCTTCAGCATTGAATTCAGTCGTGCTTCCACAACACCCATTGAAGGGCCAACAAGAGTTATATGACCCATCTTTCTTTGCTTTCGCATTTCTGGCAAAATAATTTTGATAGCCAATTAATATGAGGGAGAGAGAGATTAGAGGGGAGGGGGCGGGTTGTTATGAGCCTGAGGAAACTTGAAGCAAACCCAACCTGGCTTATCATACCAATGAACAGTGGCCCCGGGAATCTCCAGCGCCCTTGCAATAAGTTGCTGAGATATTTTAAAACCAGCCTCCCCCTGAAACCATAAACATTTCCATGTGACTCGAAACTTTTATCAACTATTCCACTTCAGCAAGCATGAGGAAATCAGCAAAAAAACTGGTAAATCATTGTTGTGTAAAGCTTTTTTATATTTTATCATAAAAAACATATGAAGAACAAGTTCAAAACATAAAAATACAAAAGAGAATGAACTCACCTCTTCCTCCCCCAGTAGATTGTACATGATAGAGGCGGGTGTTTTCATGGATGGATCCCCAAGAGGAAGACCAACAACAGCCCGCAAATGCTGTTCAAACTGTGATGTATAGCATGACTCAATTGTATGATGACCACTATTATGAGGTCTGGGAGCTACTTCATTTAGTAAAATCTGGTTGAAAGAATAATAAGTGTCAAGGGCAGAAATTGCTGAATTTATAGTTGGCCATCTAATGGAAAAGCAAAAAGTCGAGAAAGATGCAGATTTCCACCTGACCATCCCCTGTCAAAAACAACTCCACTGCAAAGACACCAGCACCTTCTAATGAACTAATAGCTTTATATGCAACATCATTTGCAAGTTTCCTGATCTTCCATGGCACATCAGCAGGTGCCTTAACAATATGACATATGTTTTCCCTGTAAAAGCCCGCAAATTCTGTTCATATCTAAAGACTTGCAGAGCTCCTCATACATAAATGTAAATAGAAAATTTATCATAAATGAAATTCAAATGAAGGGGAAAAGAAATGCCGATGTTACTAACAACTACAGATTGAATGTCTTACTTGTGGATAGTTTCAACCACTGGATAGCAAAGGATAGAGTTGTCTCTTCCTCTTGCTACGATGACTGCCAGCTCCTAAAAAATAAATCAGGTTAAATAAAAATGCATACCTATAGTCAGTAACAATCATATTTATGTATCATGATCCAAGATCAAGCAGTTTGCAACATATCCCACCGACACAGTGCAAACAAAAGCAAGAGGTTGCCAAGAGTATACAAGGGGAAAGATAATGAAGCAAAATTCAAGGTAATAGGGCATTCTAGACATCTACCTTTACAAAAGGAGCCCATTTCTCAACATACAAACCACGATCAAATCCACCAAGAGCTGCAGTAAAAATGAAAAAAATCAAAATCAAATTGGAACATTCAAAGCAACTATTTTAGTGTTTAAACTCCAAGCTACAAAATGGACTAAATATCAAACAAAAACAAAGAAGGAACTAGTTTGAAATTTCTAAATAGAAGTAAAGAAAAGAGAGCAACTTCTCCAGTCCCAAGTGATTACCGACATATGAACAACCAAACTAACAGGACACTTTTGGTAAAGATTGATATAGTCAGCATATAGATGCAGTGAGACGAAATGAATCCTATTTGGATTGGTCAGGGAATTAAGTAGCCACAACCAATATAATCAGAAAAATCAGATGACTTTTAAAAAAGGAAAGTAAGCCATTGTAAATTTAACGAATTGCCGAAAAGCTATAAAAGCCTACTTTCAACTAGCAACTCCCTTACCAGCTACAGCAGAAGAAAGCTCCTCTTCACTCTTTGCAACAGCATTGCCACGCCCATCATAAGCTAACCTCTTGCTCTTTATCATAAGAGGATAGCCAAATAAGCCACCTGCTTTCTTGGCTCCTTCAAGGTTATCAATCTGTTTTATCCATAGATACAAATCAATATATTATATAATAATAATTAATAATAGCAAATTCAATAGCTACCCTTCGCGCTCCTTAAAAAGAGTAGACAACCTCCATAAACTCAGGAAGTGGAATGTCATGCTGAGAAAAATGAACTTTCTGGAGATATTTATCCTGTAAGATAGAAAATACAAATACAGCTTCTTTAATTTATTCATCAAAGGTACAATTCTATGAAACCAACAATTAGAACAACTTAGCATTCATTGAAGTGTCAACAGGGGAGAAAAAAAAAGATGCAATTCTGTTGCAAATATTTCTAAAGTTCGTGTAAGAATATTGTCAAGCAAACAAGCCTACTCAGAATATTACTTGGATAATTCGAATTGTAGAAGCCCTGGGCTCGCAATCTACTCCTTGTTGCTCAAGCTTCTCAAGAGTAGCAGCATCCACATGTTCAATTTCAACTGTCAAAACTCCACATCTATCTACCAATAAACAGATTACAAATGTAAATACTAAATTCTCAGTAATCCAAGACAATAAATTCACCATCAAATTTAGACCTTTTGGCAAATTCTTGAACAGTGGCACTGTCATCAAAGTTTCCAACCATATGATCATAAGCAAGGGCACTGGCTGGACAGTTCTCAGATGGGTCCAAAACCATGACTTTAATGGCCATTTTAGAAGCTGCTTGGCATAGCATACGACCCAATTGGCCTCCTCCTAATACACCAACAATCATTTCAGACAGTCCATGAACAGGGGACTCATTATCCTTCCTACAATACCATAGTTTCAAGCTCTTATTCAAAGAAGTAAACTTTAGTTCTACAATAATTTAAAAACTAAACAACCCATTTGAATATATATAATTTACATAATTTCAGGGAGAAAAAAGAACCCAACTTTTTATCTTTTCCTTTTGTTCCATTGGAAACAGAAAATGAAGTAAAGCAATTCGAAAGTTCACTCAAAGTAATTCTTTTTGTGTAAATTAAAAAACCTGAGAGAGGAGGTCTCGTGAGAGACACTTGAGGCGCGGCAGGCGAGGACGGGATTGGAGAGCTTGGAAGAAAAAGAAGATGATGATGAAGAGTGGCGGAGTTGAAGTTTACGGTGGTGGTCGTCGGCGTTAGTGGCGGCCATGGGAAAGAAGCGGAGTGAGAGAGGTGGTGCTGGCGCTGAGAGAAAGTTGGACGGTCTAAAAGCAAAGACTGATGATTCAGCTGAGCTCGAAAATACTGGGTTTGAGCTCTGCTGAAGCATTTTTTTTTCGTTTTCTTTTTCTGTCACTTTCTCTGGAAAACTGAGGAGAGAAGAGCGTTTTGGCTCCAAAGGAAAACGGCGCTGCTACTTTCCCTCTCTACCCTGTCTTTGCTACGCTCCTATTTCGATTTTTTTTTTTGAAATTTGTTTTAATAATTGAATTATGAACTTAAAAAAAAAAGAAAAAAAGAAAAAACCCACTAGTCCACTACAGCTTTTACAAGTTCTTTTTTCTTCTTTTTGTTAGGAAAAGAAAACAAGGTTTTAATAAAATCTGTTGAAGAATTTCAACCAAATAATTACTTTCAAAAAAAAAAGGTTTGTTCCTAATTAATTTCTTATATAAGATTGTTCTATTTCAATAAAATGCTACTACCATTTTAGCTTAAACCTGAAATTATTATTTTTTTATTAATAAACCTGAAATTATTAGAACAAGAATTAGTGTGGAGAAAAATAGGACATATAACATCTTATATCATGATTTAACTCGTTATGATTTGTCATTAGATGAAGAAATTGTGTGGATAGAGGATATGCCTCTTTGGCTTCAAGATCCTCTAAGAACTGATTGTAATTCTTCTTCTTCGTAATAAATAAACTGCATTTTCCTCAAAAAAAAAA
This sequence comes from Corchorus olitorius, assembly GCA_001974825.2. NCBI lineage: Eukaryota > Viridiplantae > Streptophyta > Magnoliopsida > Malvales > Malvaceae > Corchorus > Corchorus olitorius. The sequence continues at coordinate 56,351 of AWUE01015672.1, read as the reverse complement.
TACTAAAAAAAGGTTAATTGCATTCAAATTGTTAGTTTTACTGGTGGTGCACTGTGTCTAAACCGTGGTTTTGAGTTCAAGTCTTATGAAATTTGAGTTTAATTTATTTATTTGTCTGTTTGGTAGTTTGGCAAGTTTTGGGTTAGATTTTTCATTTAGATGTATGGATATATGCGAATTTGTTCTGATTGTAATAAGATTTCACTTTAAAAAAAACAGAAATTAACCAATTCGAAGTAAGATTCGAGTTATTAAGAGAATTTTATTACTGCATCATAGGAAAAAATACGATTAAATTGAGAGGTGATACGAATGAGAATGGATGACTCTATTTATGTTAGTAATTCTCTAGGAGGCTTCCATGTAATTTTCGAATCAACTTTTTATGTAACTAGAATGTATAATCCTCATCATGGAAATAGTCCAAAAAAAATTTGGAATGGCATAGATGTATTTTACTATCTTAATTATTGTTAAATTTAATAATAATGCGGCCGGTACATGGATTATTCAAAGCTTTTATCTTCTTCTTTGATGCTAATTGATTGGTAATAGTTGTTTTTTTGCTTCAAGTTCCTTGTAAAGAGAATGGTCAAAGCTTATGATGTTGTTTATAATTATAAAAAAAGAGTGGATTTGATTTACATACAAATTAAATATAGTGTTTACATCACAAATTTAAGTTAAGCCAATGGTCAGTTTGACAGGCTGGAGTAGTTGAACCTTCACTAGGATCAACTACTATTACTTTAATTAATCTGCTAACTAATATGATAGTTGGACTTTGATGGCCGGTAGTTAAACGTTTGTTATATAATATACTAATAAAAAAAATTAATATAATTGTTAGGTTCCATCTCTGTGTTTTAGACTGATTTGAAATCACACGTATAACTAATTTCTTGCATCATTTATTATTTCATATTAGTTTTTTTGGTCCGTGCTTCGTTGCGGAGTCGAAAATTTTATGATGGGATCTTTATGAATCTTTGTTAATCGAATATCTAGATAAAAAAATATGAAATTAAATAGATTATTAATCGAAATCACAAAATTTTAGAAGTATTTTTTAGAATTTAAACATGAAAATTAGCTTTTGAGTCTTTCATGAAAGAGTTGTAGATCATAAAATTACTTTTTAATAGACACTTGAATTACCTTAATTGGACAAATAGAATAGAGAAAATAAAAAATAAAGCGTTAAATCGAGTAAGATAGAATTTGTAAAGAACTAAGTAGTATCAAATATATAAAATAGAAAAATATGAGGGTCATTTGATAACTAATTCAAATAAGAAATTATTTCTTAATGGATATCTTCAAACATAAAAATTCTCTTTTGAACACTTCATGAAACTCGTAGCTCAAATTAACTTTCGGGTTCTTCATGAAAGTCGTAAATCATACAGTAACCTTTTAACCGACATTTGAATAACTTTAATCGGACATATGGATCGAAAATTATATGGTATTAAATAGACCAACAATCGAAACGACCAAATTTAGGAAGCATTTTTTTGAATTAAAACATAAAAATTTGCTTTTGAATCCTTCGTGAAAGTTGTAAATCATGAAATTACCTTTTAATAGACACATGAATCAACCTAATCGGACAAATAGAACAAATAATAAAAAAAATAAATCTTAAACGTTAGATGAAGATAGAATTTGTAAAGAACTAAGTAGTATAAAGTAGAAAAATATGAGGGTTATTTGATAAATAATCCAAATAAGAAAATGTTTGTTAATGGAGATCTTGAAGCATAAAAACTCCCTTTTGAGCCCTTCATGAAACTCGTAGATCAATTTTAGCTTTCGGGTCCTTCAAGAAAGTCGTAAATCATGCAATAACCTTTTAACCGACACTTCAATAACTTCAATCGGATATGTGGACAAAAAATTATACGATATTAAATTGACCGACAATCAAAACCACAAAATTTCGGAAGCATTTTTTAGAATCAAAACATTAAAATGGGCTTTTGAGTTCTTCATGAAAATTGTAGATCATGAAATCACCTTTTAATAAACACTTGAATCACCTTAATCGGACAAATAGGAAAAAAAATACAAAAATAAATGCGAACGCGTTAAATCGTCCAACCTATAATTGTAAAGGACTAAATAACATAAAGCATAAAAGTATGAGGATCATTAGATAAATAATCCAACAAAAATATATTAGTTTATGGAGAATGAGACTCACAAATAGTAACTTTTTCACAAAGTTCCCAAAATACCCTCAATCATCAATCCAAATAACAAAAAAATCGAGCATGAAAGTACCAAAATACCCCTCCTCATTTGTTTTTTTTATTTTCTTTGGAAATTTCTGTTTGTTGTATATGCATCTCCATTTTTCTTTGTTTTTTCTTTAACCCCTGAAATGGTGAAATTTATAACATCGATTAAAAGTCAGTTAGTTCTTGATGGGGAGTCCACATGTAAAATTGACATGGCAATAGAAGCTTACATGTCACAATGTTATTAGAAGGACCCATAAATGACGTGGTAGGTCAAACCCACCTAAAAATTTCTCATCTCATTAAATTGAGAGGTGATACGAATGAGATGAGGATGAATGACTTTATGTTAGTAATTCTCTAGGAGGCTTCCAAGTAATTTCTTTTTTTATATATGAAGGAAGATAACAAAATTACATCATATGGCTCGTGGCCAAACTAAACCCATGGCATCAGTTGAGAGAACTGAGTTAATTCCCGGAGGTGGAGTGTCAAAAACATGAAGTCCCAGATGCAGGTCATCAAAGTGAGTTGCCAACCAATCAGCACACATGTTTGCCTCTCTATAAATATGCTTTATCCTACAAGACCAATCACGATCTAGTAGCTCATTTATGGCATCGAGTAACCGATGATGAGGGCCATAATCAGAGTTGGCACCCTTGATCTTAGAAATTGCAAGAAGAGAATCTGACTCTAGTTCAACATCGCGAAAACCCTTCTCCCAACATAGAAAGAGACCATGATAAATTGCCCATAGTTCTGCCACCAAACTTGAAGAAATCCCAACTCTGAAAGTGAACCCACAAATCCAATTTGCATCCATATCCCGAATCAGACCACCTGCAGCTGAAAGACCAGGATTGCCTCTTGCACTACCATCCACATTGACCTTGACAAAGGGCGAAGTAGGTCTTTGCCAGGACACCAATATCTCATGTTTCAGCTTCAAGCTAAAACATCTTAGCACATCATAAGCCTCTTTGGCCCTAGTTAAAATGTGTTGATCACTATTTAACGGCCATATAAATTCACTATCATGCAAGGAACAATTCCGCCAATACCATATAAACCAAATTCCATACAGAAAAATAGTACCCCAATCCATATCATGTGCCGAGACAGGCTGGAACAATTGAGAAGCAGCCACTCTTTTTCATCCAGTGAAAAGAAATTTCCGCTAGCCAATATAGGATTCAAATGTAACCAAACTTCTTTGGAAACAGGACAATCCCGTAAAGCATGAAGTAAATTCTCATCCATATGTGGGCAACGAAAACAAGCAGGATTAGAGGCAACATGACGCCGATACAGAAAGGAAGCTATAGGAAGTGAACTATGTAGAGCTCTCCATAAAAATACTTTAATTTTGCTAGGACAAGAAAGTGACCATACCTTATGCCACGGCAAACCAGGAGGTGGATGCAGAGATAATTGGATCTTGTAAGCTGATCTAGTTGAAAAAGAGCCATCACCCTCAGGCTTCCAACACCATGAATCCTCTCTTTCATCACTAGTATTAATCCACATCGCCGAAATTTTAAGTACAATGTTCGGAGGGAGAACCTCGGATAAAGCATCCCAATTCCATCCTCCAAATTCATCACAATAAGAAGCAACAAAAAGCTCAGCCTCAACATCAGAAATAGGCCGTGTAACATGTTGTATCAAGGGGCTCTCCTGCATCCAGCTATCAACCCAAAATCGAGTAGAATGGCCTTTGCTAATATTGATTCCCAGTCCCTTCAATAACACATCTCTGCCCTTCAAAATGCTTCGCCATGTAAAAGAGGCAGTGGGTTTACTAGGGACAGACAAAAAATCATCCTTTCGTAAATATTTCTGTCTAAGAATATCAATCCAAAGGCAGTTTTTATTAGTGATAATTTGCCAACCCAATTTAGCCAAGAAAGCTAAATTAGCCTTCCTCACATCACGTACACCTAAACCACCCTGCTCCCTGGGCAAATAGATATTATCCCAAGCAACTGCATGGAATTTCCTATTACCCACGTCCTCTCCCCAAATAAACCGTCGCATCAGCTTCTCAAGCTCATTTACTGTATGATCAGGAAGGTAAGTTGTCTGCATCAAATAGGAAGGTAGTGCACTCAAAACTGACTGGATCAATGTGATACGACCCGCCATGGAGAGGAATTGATTACCCCAAGATAAAAGGCGAGACTGAACCCTACTAATAATTGCACTATAAGTAATCCTCGTAACTCTTCCTTGAATCATCGGAGCACCAAGATACTTGCCAAAATCATCTGTCAAGGGAATGCCACAGTAGGTACTTAACTGCATAGCTTTGCTCTGATCGATATTTGAAGACACAAGAATCTTCGATTTGGCCAAGCTAATTTTTTCACCCGAAGCTTCACAAAAAGAATGTAAAACACCCATCATCACATCAAGCTGTTCTGTGGATGCTTCCCCAAAAAGAACTAGGTCATCAGCAAAACAAACATGCGATAGAAAGGGGCCCGTACTTGTAATCGGTAATGGTCTCCATCGAGCTTGTTTCACTTCCTCATCAATTAAATGACCAAGCTTCTCCAAGCAGAGGACAAAAAGATACGGAGAGAGCGGATCTCCTTGTCTTATACCTCTGGATGGAGAAAAGAATGGCAAACGCTCCCGATTCCATATGATAGAAAATTGATTAGAGGAAACAATGTTCATGATCAAATTAACCCAGGCTGGAGGAAAATCGATTTCCTCTAAAACCTCCCTTAGAAAAGACCACCGAATTCGATCATATGCCTTTTCTAAATCAATTTTGATTGCTACAGCACCCTTCTTCCTCTTCATGCTTCGCATAGTGTGCACAGCCTCCTGGACTACAATAATGTTATCCGAAGTATTACGCCCTGGTACAAAGCTAGATTGGTTCTTTCTGACTAATCTATGGAGCAAAGGCTGGATCCTATCCACCATAAGCTTTGTTACAACTTTCAAAGGAACAGTGCAGAGACTGATAGGGCGAAATTGTGAAATCTTTTCGGGGTTAGCAAGACAATGAGGGTTCGGTTAAGTTGAACATCTAGTTCCCCATTACCAAGGGCAGATCTAACCAAATTGACTAACTTTTCACCAGTTATATTCCATGTTTTTTGAAAGAATCCTGCAGGAAATCCATCAATACCAGGACTTTTATTAGGATTCATTCCAAAAAGAGCTGCTTTAACCTCCTCTACCGTGACCACATCTTCCAAAACCAACTTCTCATTATGAGTTAACTTCCAATCCTCACAAAGTGATGGCAAACTGATTCTCGAATCACCCTCAGTTTCGGAGTACAACTCACGGTAGTAGTTGACTACCATTTGTTTGAGAATTTCAGGTTCGGAACACCAAGACCCATCATCCAACTTCAAAGTAGTAACTACCTTCCTACTATTAGCTTTCTTAATAGCAGCATGAAAAAATTTTGAATTGCAATCCCCAAATTTTATCCAGTCCATCCTACTTTTCTGCTTCAGTAAAGTGTCCTCTTGGAAACAGATCAAATTATACTCCTCTATAAGTACATCTTCAAGTTGCATCAAATAGTCATTCGGGCCCAAGTCTAGAGATTTTTGAATGCCATTAAGCCGAGATAGAACTCGCCTCTTGCGTTTGTGGATGTCACCAAAACAAGCCATGCTCCAATTCTTTAAATCTTGTGCTAGTGCATGAAGAGAATTAATCAAAGAATTTCTAGAAGTGGAAATACTCTTCTTTACACAGTCAAGAAAACTATCATGTGTCATCCAAGCATTCTCAAATCGAAACGAAGCTGGTGAGTTAGAAGGCTTACCATCCGAGCACTTCAAACAAATGGGATGATGATCAGAACTCGTGCGAGGAAGAATAGTCACCGTGAAATCCTTGACCAAATCATGCCAAACGTCATTTGCCACTGCTCTATCCAGTCTTGCCTTAGTAAAAATCGAGCCCTCTCTCTTGCTTGACCAAGTAAACTTCGGACCAGAGGCATCCAAATCAATCAGATTGCAGTCTCTGAAACAATTCAGCATCCTTCGAGAATTACTTAAGTTAACACCCCTTCTACCATATTTCTCATCAGCTGAAATAACCTGATTAAAATCTCCCATGAGCAGCCAAGGAAGGTTATGTAAGTGACTAGATTCACTCAAAGAATGCCACAATCCTTTCCGTTCAGCGGCATCTGGACTTCCGTATACTGTTGTTAACAGCCAATCAAAATTATCAGGACCCGAAACCAATGCAAGAATAAATTGATCCGAATAAGCTATAACTTCAATCTGAACAAATAAAGAGTTCCATAAAAGCCAAATGCCACCAGAAAAACATTCGGCTTCAACTCTAAAGAAATTGAAAAACCAAGCTGCCTGCAAACCTTATCCGCCTTGTCACCCGAAATTCGCGGTTCCAGAATGATTAAAGCATGCAGACGATGTAAAGCAATTAAATTCTTAATATTACGAATACTACGTCGAGAAGTAGCACCCCTCACATTCCAACTTATAATGTTAAATAACATAAAAAAGAAGGAAGGAAGTAACAAATCAAGAGGAATCCATGGCCTTGCCCTCATCCTGCAAGCCCTGTGAAGCCAATTCAACATTCATAAAATCATCACTTGATGAAATACCTTTTTCTCTCGCTGCACCATTAACTCCAATGCCCACCATGTCATCATCTTGGTCAAGATTGATACATGGAATAAGTTGGGATTGGGTTTGTTCCACTATATATGGTGTAGTCCTATCATCACTGTCAATGAGTTCCAAATTCTGAGTCTGCATTGGATCAACCATATCATTTTTAGAGGTTAAATTCAATGTTTGGGATATTCACAGCAGGACTCTTATTGGCACTGTTTGAAGCAACAACTTTTGGCCCATGTTTAGCTCTAGGAGACGTTAAAGAGGAACCAATCGCCACCCCTTTATTGGCCAGTTGAGCAACATTCTGAAGGCCCTGTTGAAGCTGTTTTCTGTTATCCCCTGTCATCCTCTTACCATCCCCATTCTTTTTTGCAGTTACCGGCACATTAGTCTCTGCCGTGTTCGGTACAATCTCATCTGAATCCTGAGGTTCATCCATGGTATCCAGCACAACAAATCGAGAACCAGCCTGGGAAGTAGTGGGAACAGCCGGTTTTTCTTTCTCAGAAGCTTGTCTATTAGCTGGTGTTTTCCTTGGAGGTTTTTTCACTACCATCCAAGGGCCAAAACCAGAATTTTCTCCCCTCCTTTGCAGCTAAACGAGTATGAGAAGATTGAACAAAGGCATTATCATCAGCTGTTGCCTCTTTCTCTTGCTGATTAGCCTTACACCCATCGGCATCATGGCTAAACCGACCACAAGAAAAGCACATCATCTTTAGACCTTCATATTCAACCCGTTGCCACCTACCACCAATGTAGATATAAGGAACTAATGGTTTAGAAAGATCGATCTCAACACTGAGCCTTGCAAACTTTCCCCGAGAAGCGTCCATGGTAGTCTTATCCACATTCACAAACTTCCCTATTTGTGCTGTCATCTTCTTCAAAGTCTCCCGATCATAGAATTCAATTGGCATTGAGGGGAATCGAATCCAAGCAACAACCCTATCAATAGTAGCCTCATGTGAACGAAAATATGGAGTCCATCGTCGAACCGTCAGATAATGATCAGCAATCAACCATGGACCTCCATTAAAGACAAAGTCATAGTCTCTTGGCTTAGAAAACCGTACACAGTAGAAGCCATGGTCAAGATCAATAACTTTGTAATCTCCTTTAAGCGACCACAATGTCTTGAGTCTGTTGTAGAGATATGTATAGCTTATTGTTCTCCCAAGCAACTTGATGATTACTGACATCTTCCATGGCTGCCGGATACGTTTCTTGTCTTCCTTAGACAACCAAACGCAAGGGCCTTCAATATTGTTTTCGACAGTATCATCATCCGAATCGTAATCCGACTCCGAGATCTCCCCTTCCTCCATTAAATCATCCTCAGCCTCCTGCAAGCCAGCATTGATCAGTTTATCTCGATAGGAGATTCCTGTTTCATTCGGTTTAGAGACCCCCAAGAGTGGGGGAAACTCCTCACCCGAAGCATCTTGTTCCAGTGATGAACGACCCCTTTTGACTCCACTCCTATCCACTCTCGACGGCGGATCACCCACCGCTTCATCCTCCATAGCACCGCCACCAAAAAATCTAGGTAGGGTTTGCAAAAGGTTCCGAGATTTTAGGAGCGCTTAAAGTTTGATTTTATGAATTTCCTCTTTGTAAATCTGTTACTTTAAGATTTGGTTTTTTTGGCTTCCAAGTAATTTCCGAATCAACTATTTATTTTATGTAATTTCTTAATTAACTTGATTCTCTCTAATCCTCTATCTATTAATTCTCTTGATTTATTTCTAAATATAAATGTGTCTATATATGGACTAATAAAGTTGATCCAATGAACGTGAAGTGTTCACAATTTCATTATACTAACATTGTCATTTTTCTTACATTTTTTATGCAAATCCAATGGAATTTTAATTTTTGAAGCCGACTTCAAAAAGAAATAAAATTCCAAATTATATGGGAATAGAGATTTATTCTTCCGCATTAGAAAAAGAAAAGAAAAGAAAAGAAAAGGTCGTATACATATCTTCGTATTACTCATTGACTCCTTAAGTTGTTAACTTGTTTATTATCCCTTGAATTTGCAATCCAATCCATGGATCAAAAATTGATATCTTCACCTCCCTCTTCGCCTCCGCCTCCAAGCGAGAGGCTCCTCCCCTCATCCGCCACCACAAAAACTGATCATGACAGGGAAAAGTTAACGAAAAAAGACTATATGTTTTTGGTAGCCATGATGTTGATGCTAGGCCTAGGTCTTCTACTTGGAACAATTACGGCTACGGAACGCCATCCTCCTCCTCCTGAATTCGGCCTAAACTCCTTATCGGTTTCTCAATTCAACATCTCTGGATCTGAAATTACAGCCAAACTATTATGGACATAATAGATTGGTCCCAAGGAGTTATAGCTTTCACTGTGAGATTGGTGGAGACAAACTATTATGGACATAATAAGAGGACAACTCTCAATGTTACCTGTGCCGACATCCTTGTTGGGTTTCAATCAACTTCCTTGGGTAGAATGTTGATTTTCGATGTCTATTCAAATCGAGTAGCTTATGCTCTTTGTTCAACATATGCCCATTTCTAAGTTGTTTTTGTTAACGAATTGGTTGGATTTTTCAAATTATATCTGTCTTTATAATTCAGATTATTTGGATGGTATTTGACAATTACTTTATATATTTCCTAAGTTTTGTCTAGGGTGTGGTAGCCTCTCCACAAGGATCCATCTCGTGGGAGAAATTATTAGATGGGATCGTCCCACCATGTCAGTTATGGTATAATTTTAGTTCAAGGTTTAGTCCAACTTTCATAGATGAACAATTAAGTCCCCAAATTTGGGATGTTATTGAAATAGAAATTTTCGCAAATCTCTTAGTTGTCACCATATTACTACTTAGTCTCATGGATGATGTGGTGTGTCAGTCTCAACTAATAATTTCTCCATTTGTCTTAGAGGATCTGAAGTAGTTTATGAGAGATTGAGATAGATTTTTGAGATATTAATTAACGAGATTTTATTGATACTATGTTTTCTTTAAAGAAGGAATGTTTGGGGTTCAGAGTTTACAGGGGATTTTGATGAGATGTTCAGAGGCTGATCTTTAGATTCTTTACTTTAGATGTTTAATAATGGGGGTGGCAAAGGCAAAGGCAATGGTAAAAACTTTACAGTTTTTGGTTTGTTTGATGCTTACACGTATTTTTTTCCCATGCAAATTAAAATCTTCCCACTGCATTCTGTTTTTTGTTCTGAATTGGTTTAGATTAGATTCCTTTATGTCTCTATTCGAGTTGTGGCCTCGATGATTGCAAAATCATCAACTTTTATACAGAGAAATGAAACAGACATTCCTATGATGACTATCCCCTGTAACAGAATACAAAAGGAGACAAATTGATAAGCGAAACCACATTTCAAGCAGAAAAATAAAATACTAATCCAATTTCAAGAGGGAATAAAAGTGGAATTTACGTCCGACACTTTACGTAGGAATTTGTGGGAAAAAATGGAAATTACAGCTAGCAAGGGAGTGGCTAGCTACATTCTTATCTCTTTAATAAGGCGGTTGACACTCCCTCAAAGTTTTCTGGAGAAAGTTTTAGAAAAATAGGAATATTTCGGATTTGGGGCTTTTGGGGTCAAGTTGTTTCTTTGAAATTGGTGGACGGAATTTGGGAGAAAGGAAGAATAGAAAGGGCCGATTTCTCCGAATTTAGGTTCGTATTTTTAGCTTATGAATCTTTTCTCTCCTTGCTTTTGAATTATACCATGCATCATTACTTCTAATCTCACAGAGAAATGGCCAATTCGAGAGAAGAGAAATTAAAGATGGAGAAGATCGGTTTGGAAAGGGAGGTCGATAAGCTACGGGAAGAGAACAAGTTATTGCTGAAAAGAGCAAACGAAGCAGAAGAAAGATGCGAAAAGATTGTGATGAGGAATGACTTTCTCGAATGTGAGAAAGCTAAAGCTGATAAGGACTCCGCAATGTTAAGAAAAAAAATTGAAAGAATTAGATAAGAGGGTTTTGAGTTTGGAGGAAGATCGACTTTTTATGGAATTTGAATTGGAAATGGTTGCAAGTATACGAGCAGCTAGACCCAAGCGCAAGAAGCAACGACCAATATGGTTAAAGGATTTTGTTACAGAGAAATAGCTCATTAGGAATCTAAATTGTTTCATATAATTTGCCATTGCTAGTGTATATATGTGGGAACCAAATTTTGAATAATCAAAGCCAATCAGTAGCAAATTTGGAATTGCTAATTTGTTCTAAGTATAATTTTACAACATTATTTGCTTGATTGGATTATTTCAACCTTAGGCTTCTTCACACTCAGCACAAATGCAAATCATGTCATCCTCTCTGTTTTTTTTGTTTTTTTTTTTCTGAATTGGTTTAGATTTCTTTAACACTTTAGTAGATAAATTCATTTTAACTGAAATTAAGGTTGCAATGGGAATTTGGAACACACAGATAACTTTATTAATACTTGAACAAACAGCAAACAGCACACGATGATGTGCTTTTATTATACGACTAAGATATAGTTCTAGTCACCCCCTAAAACTCCAGCTAAAATGCCAGAGCAATGGTGAGTCGACATTACATTTATTTTCCCTACATTATTAGGGTTCGGACTTAGGATGTTCTTTTTCTAGAACATGCCACGATATGGCATGTCACACTTCCTAGGTTCCATGTTACATTTAGACAATATTTTGTCAGCCATCTGATACATTTCTGATCTCATCTCTCCCATCTCCATTTTCCCTTGTTCCATCTGTTCCTCTATTGCCTGCTTGAGACCGGTGCACCGGCATTGCCTGTCAAGATTCTGTAGCTCCTCGCAACAAGAATCAAGGTGCCTAGAGGCTGCGCGTGTGTTACACCTACAGCCGCTGCAACTGCAACTGCATTGTCCCTCCATGTATTTCTGACAGTGTCTTAGGTAGTCTTGTTGCTCTATCTGGCGTGAACATCCTCCTGTCTTCGTCTTCGTCCCCCAGGGGTTTTCATATGGCGTGTCACACTTCCTAGGCTCCATGTTGCATTTTGACAATACGCTCTCAGCCATCTGTTGCATTTCGTGCATCACTTTCCCCATATCCCCTCCCATTTGTTGCTGCATTGCTTGCTTCAGACCGGTGCACCGGCATTGCCTGTCTAGCTTCTGGAGCTGCTGGCAACAGGAGTTAATGCGTTCACGGTTGTAGTCACAGCGGCCGCCACTGCACTGCTCCTCCATGTAGTTCTGGCAGTGCTTGAGATAATCTTGCTTCATTATCTGCTGTTGGCAGCTGCCCTCTTGGTGACCCCAAGGGTTTTCGTCGTCGTTTTCGACCGTGATGGCAGTGCGGATTGAGGCATTGGCAAGGAAGAGAAACAGAGCGAGGGTAGTCAAAAGAACTGCAAGCTTTGCCATGGTTTATAGCTATAGCTCGATGAAAAGGATTTTGGATGGTGAAAAATGGGGTGGCAAAGTGATGGTATTTATAGGAGAGTTAGGGCTTTGCATGTCAAATACGTGTGTTATTGGAAGGTAACACGTAAATGCATTTTTGCATGTAAAAATGTCGATACTGATAACTTTTTCTGATAAAATGACACATTCCAAACATAAAAAGGGTTGCATTAGGGGGTGAAGGTAACAACAAATTACATTCACATGACTCCAGCAAATATATGTATATGGGGAACCAAAATTTGAATAATCAAAGCCAATCAATAGCAAATTTGGAATTTGCTAATCTGTTCTATAATTTTACAACATTATTTGGTTGATTGGATTATTCAACCTTAGGCTTCTTTACACTCAACAGCACACCTTGTACAAAATGCAAATCGCTCATCAAAATCTACTTACTACACCTAAAATGTGAAATTCAAGAGAGAAAAATGACCTTCAAAGTTCAAACTCAGATTACCAAAAGGAAAAAATCTCACCAGCTCAAATGTTTTTGATGGTATGCATGCAAAAGAATATCAGCTACCTATGAAAATAAAACCCCCCTTGGGAAAAAGTGGGGGGAATAAAGGAAGCACACTGTATAAATTAATCGTGACCTAATGTTCTGTCTAAGGAGAAAACAATCTCTGCAATACTGTACAATTGAGGGCCAGTATTCATCACCAGATTATTAAAGATTGATGTATATTCAAGCTTCTTTTTCCGAGCATCGGCATTGTTGTCTCTTGCAGGCATCTGTTAAAATTATCAAAACAAGTAAGCAAGAGCTGCTGATTGAGGTTGTAATGGTAAGCATATAAAAAATCACATTTGTATCATATTTGGCCTCCTTAAGAATAATTCACTTCAGTTCAAGCACTCCATTTTGACCCCTAACTAGCTATTTTCAAACAGTCATGACATGAAGGCAATGAATTATATGCATATATTTCTGCTTTCGAGCAAGAAATACAAATTAATGAGATTTAAAGAAAAAAAATGTACTGAAATGGAAAGTGAAGCACTAACCTTTATGATTTATGTACATAAAGCCTCAAGCAATGAATTATTCATGGCACCCTTCTTCATATTCTGGCAATTGATTCTTCATGGTGCTCTGGTTTGAGTCTGTGGAAGACTCATTTGTTTCTTCAACTGTACAGCTGACATTAGGTTTTTCACTAACTGGCTCTGGAGGTTTGTCAGTCCTTTCTTCAATGCCATTAGTTTCTGAATGATCCTCTGTGCCCCATCTAGCTTTAAAATCATCTGCTGGCTTCACTATGTCGCCTAGCATTGATACATTGTGGAATTTCATTCTGTAAAATTCAAGCTCCGCTTCGAGTTCTTGAATCTCTTTCTCCTTCTCTGCAAGGAGGTCATTTGTTTGTTGCAGTGCTTCCATATCATACTCAGCTTGTTCTTCCATTATTCTCAAATTCTGCAATGCTTCCATCTGGAGTGTTGCTTTCTCCTCCTGCAGACGAGTAATCATGGCCATTGCTTGATTTGCAGCAATTGCAGAGGCATTTCTTTCTTCTTCCAATTCCTTATATAATGCATTCAATAATTTCCTGTCATGCTCAACCTGTCGTTTAAGTCGATCAACCACACTTTCACCTTCAATTTCACTGACAATGCTTCCATCTATAGACAAACCAGACTCATTTCTCTCAAGTGACACCCTCTTTTGAAGTAAATGTATTCCATTAATTATAGAAGAATCTGAAGCCTTAAATTCATCACTATTTAAAGATATCCTAGGACTTACAGCGATCCTAGGACTTGCATCGTTCGTTGATTGCTCAAACCCTCGAGCAGATAACTGTGACAATAAGGCTTTCAGATCCTCACTAAGTCTAGAAGATTCTTTTCCAATCCATTGTTCAACAAGCAAACCAGATAACTGTCTTCCTCTACTACCTACAGCCAGCTTATAAGCATCGCTTAGATCTAACGAATTTGGTACTTGGATGCTGGTATCGCTTGAAGCATGATTTGTTTCTACTGGTGATTCAGGTATTGGAAGTGGTTGCTCTCTCGGTTTGCAGATCTCCTCACACTCTGCCACTGATTTCTTTTCAACTTCAAGAGTGCTCATAACACCTGGAGACATAAATATATGATGAATGAGAATGCCAAAGAGATTGAACCTAAAATGCAAGTTGCTTGAGGCATCACAGCAGCTGATAGAATGAAAATGAAATACCAGCAGGATGTTTATTTCTACATACAAATATAGCTATTATAGTGATTTGCAAGAATGTAAAAGCTTCTTAGATAACTTGCATTTTTTAACTAATAAAAGATCTCTTTAATGCATGTTGACAATTCAGAAATTAGTTCCTTAAACTTTGAAATGCATCCAAATCTGACAAATATTGGACTTTGCTGCATTTAACAGTTGCGTCGAAAACTATTAAGTCATATATGAATTTAATTCATAAAAAACATTAAGGAGAGGAACTAAGAAGGATAACAGATTCATAGCATATTCTACAATCTATAAGAATATGATAATACAATCACTTATCAATTTTTGAAAGATAAAAAGGGAAGAAAAAAACAGTTTCTGTTGTCTCTTCATATGCAAAATTTAACCAAAAAGAAAACAGCAGGCAAAATGTGATGAAGTTCAACTTACTGCTTTCTTTTGATTCTTCAATAGGAGATGCAACAAAATTTGATGGAGAAACATCATCGATGGAAATCGGATTGCTTTCTTTCGGCACTTCAACAGGAGTTTCATTGGCAGGTGATGATGAAGATGCATAATCGATATTCTTACTGTCTTCTGACCCTTTAGTAGGAATTTCATCAGCATTTGGTAATGGAAAGACCTTACCGGGGGATTCAAGATTCATTTCTGTTGACACATCAATATAAGTTGCCCTGTCATTTGATGGAACAGGGACATCATCTTCAAGTGAAATGAGGTCAGAAAATTCAGATGCCTCGGCTTTGCTACTGGCCTGCTTCCAATTAAGTTCCTCCAAGCCATTGATGCTTAAATCAATAGACTCCACAGATTTTGTGCCAAGAGGCTCAACAATATCTGTTTGTGACTGCGAGACAGAAATTGAAGGCTTAGTTTCAGAAAGAGGATCTATCAATTTTACTGAAGCAAAATCTTCTGACACATTGATAGTACAAGACTCTGGCTGCACATGTTGATCAACTATATCTCTCTGTAGATGATCAGTTTGGAGAATTAGAGCCTCTTCCTCGTCGCCAGCAACACTAGACACTTCAGATTCAGAATCAGAATCAGAATTAATTTTAAGCTCCGTATAAGCTACATGAGATAAAGGATCAGGCCCTCTTTCTCTCTGATGTTTTGCTTTAACTGAAACAGATGCATTATCACTTCTGTTCTTCAGGTCATCTTGACCATGTTCTTTAGAAACCGGTGAAGGTAGATCAAATTCAGCATTCTGGGACACGGTTGATTGTGTCTGTATCAATGTTTTCACGTACCCTTTTGGCATCCACGGCTCATTGCAACAAGAACAGTGCCTAACAGGTGAGTGTCCAAGTTTTTGATCCTCAAGTGATGGGTCTTCATGAAGACCAAAGTCAGAATGTTCCCCCAACTTACCCACCAATAATCTATAGGTTTCAGCATTAGACTTATTTATTGTAGCAAATGAGAAAAGGCAACTTTCGCACATTCCATGAACATCAACAAGCTTGTTGTGAGCATGACAGTAAACTAAGGATGAAATCTCCAACTTATGATCACAGCATACCAAATCCCAATAAAACTTGAGTTTTTCTTTGCCAAAAACATGATCAAGTCTTGAACATAGCAAGCATGGAGTCTGCAATTTGCATTTATGCGCGAATTTTGTGATTAAGTATGAGATCATAGCATCAATAAAGAGCATAAGAATCAGCAGCCATTCAAGAAAGGCTGATGATAAAACTCTAGTAAACCGATGGGAAATTTTCTCCGAGTTAACAGATGAAGTTCCCCCAATAGCCATGATCCAGAAGATTATGTAACTTCACAACAAGATACTGATTGCTTGAAATAAAGCAAAGTCCAATCCTCCCAAAATGAAATCAGTAGTCCACCACGAAATTCAATACTGCAATCATCGATAAACAAAGATCATAGAGATAAGAAAACACAGTTTAGGATCAAAAAGGTTACCAGACAAAACTATTTCCTTTCTTGAGGAAAATCCAATATCCACCAAACTATAAAATGCAGCCACAAATCAGAACAAATGAGTAAAATTACTGATAAAATTAGAAATTCGGCGTTTGTACAAGAGCAAGATCAATATAAACCAAATGCATTCAGATAAGGGAGCTACAAAGCAACAGTAAGAAAGGGAAAAGCAAATCATTTTGGACATATATACCACAATTTCAACCAATAAGAACACAAATAGATAGCCTGAACAGAAAACTAACAAAGGAATTTATAGAACAAGACAACAACCTCTTGTCTTCTGAAAGATCAACATGGACCATAGGAAAAGAACCTTAAAAGACCAAATTATAAGCAAATAAAACAAAGTCCATCAGCATCAAGCCTAAATCAGAAGCTAACAAGAAAGTGTAAAACTTTCAACCAAAACTTACACATAGCCTAATCAAAGATTCAAAATCCATCAAGAAACTGAACTTTCCATAAACAAACTCAATTAAATTCAATCAGCATCATCCAAAAACATAACTTGTATTTCATATTCAAGTCAAATTATGATATTTCCAAAACAAAAAAGGAAACTTTGAGGCTGCAGCTAGCAAAAAGAGAAAGCTGACCTGTTCATGTGAGAATTGAGAAACTAGAGATAGAAGGAAACCAGAAAACAAAAACGACTGCAAATTCAGAGGAAAAGTTTCTAATCAAAGTGACCCATCTTCAAATTCATGTCAAAAAACAAAACCCATCGAACAGTTATTGAAGAAAGAGAGAATGAAACAAAAGAAAACAAAAATTAAAAGTAGTTCTTATACAAAGCATAAACAAAGCAGATAACAACAAAGAGAGCACGTAGTTTTCACGTATTTTTTGAATTATTTTATATAAAAGGAAAATTTTTACTTTTAATTAAAAAAGAAAAAGGTGGAAATAGCCGACAAATACCAAAAAGTCGGCTGCTGATTAGAAAAATACTGAAAACCGAAAGTAAAAGAAAGACAAAAATAAAAAGCAGAGGTCACAGATAAAATTCACTGTCAAAACCCCCAAAAAAGGTTTTATTTTCTATTACAAAACCCTTTTTTAAAACTTTATTTCTCTTATTATTTGAGAAATCAATGGAGGATCAGTGGAAAATGGGTAATTTTTATTTTCTGAAAAATATGTTAAGTGTTAACTACAAAATTTTATCCTGCAGCTGAGTTGTTTTACTTGTAGGTGAAGACATTATGTGACCGACCAATGGCGGAAAGCTTTGCAAGAGAACCGACCAATGAGGATAATGGGAAGTTACAAAGATATGTCACTGTCGAGAAATCCGGGGGTTTGCATTGATTTGACCGTTAAACTAACCGAAATATGAAAAAACTTTGTGGCATTTTACCAAAATTGACCATTTAGTTTCTTGACTCTATCATGGAGGTCCTTAAAAATAAAAGCAGAAAGAACATTGCAAAACCGTGTTGAATGTGTTATTTGATAGGATCAAGTCTTCCTTGGGGTTTCTTTTGGTCAAATATTTCATAATGATGATGATGATTTGTTTAATGGGATGTTTAAGGTGGGGGGAGTTTTCCAAACTATCATTATAAGCAAAGTGGGAATACAATTTCCAATTTTGGTTCAATTTGATTACTCAATTGAGTTGATGACTTTTGGGAGTTGAAGTCACTTTGTTCTAAATGATGACATATCAGAATCCTTGTTTCATTATGCTTGGGCACTGAGTAAAACTCCAAAGGTAGGGTGAGTTTCATATAACGGTGTGATAGAGGTGCAATTGACACCGTTTAGGTACTGTACAGATGAAATTACACTGTACATATCAAATTAGATATTGTACAGATGAGATTATTAGAGCAGCGGTAGAAATGGAGATTATACTTAAGGTACCGTTGACCGATGTACCGGCCCAAACGGTGATGAACCGGTGCACTAAACAGGGCCATAGTCTCTTAACTTCGAGTTTTGGATTCTGCGCCTCAGGGCAGTTGTGGTGATCTAACTATTGCCTTCTGGCTCTCGGCGGACCTCATGTTTTATAGGTCCCGGTGAGCTACTGTTTTAGTTGCATTAAAGGATCAGAATGAAACATAGTAATATGTTGTATCAACAAGCAGGGGATAAATCTAAGCAAATATAGGATTACGATAACAGAGTATTAAAAGCTATGATCATGACAGCAATCTTCAATAATTTTATATATATAAATATTATTGAAGAGAACATTCACATAGAAAGAGTGGATAATTGGAAGTGGACCTAATTAACATAAAATGAGACAAAAGAAAGCATTTACTTCCAAATCTAATCTAATACCTAATAAAGACTACATGAACAAAAGAAAGCAAGAATCCTTTTGCACAGATGGGGGGCATGCCCAAATTCTACAGCAGAGAATCCATTTTCTAGAAAATAACAACTTATATTGGTGCTGCACATGTTGTTCTAAAATGACCTGTCTGATTGCAACGGCTACAATGCACAACCCGCTTCACACGGCCACGATCTTCTGCTCGAACTCGCTTCTTTCTTGGTCGACCAGGTGGCTTTAGTGATTTGGGTGGATAAATGAGTACTTCAAGAGCTTTGCTTGCATTTGGATCCCCCTCCGTCAACTCTTTCCATAAACTTTTATCTGGAATCGGATGAATGGTTTGAGAATATGTTTTCCGATATGTTGCTACAGTGAAACAGCTCTCAGTAAAGCGATGAACATTCTGCCTGCAAGAAAGAAGTGCCGCCACAGCGTGTGCACAGGGCAAACCATACAGCTGCCAGCCACGACAAAGACAACAGCGATTTCGGATGTCCACAATATTGGTCCCTTCCTGAGATATAACTTCAAATTCAGCTTCATTAGCACGGAGCACCTGATATGTGCGGGCACGTTCAAGGGCATCTGCAACACGCCTTTCAGCAGTAGGCACAAGTATTGATGTCCACTGCATACTTGTCTCCCGCCGTTCATTGAACCAAGTCATAAGCTGCCTCCTAATGCATTCCATCATCTGGATTACTGGAAGCCCTGAAGCTTCTAAAATCCAGTTATTCAACGATTCAACTATATTTGCTGTTAAATGTCCAAACCTTGTGCCTTCAAAATAAGCTGTTGCCCACAAACGAGGTGGTATTCGTCGAATCCAATAGGCAGCATCTTGTGATATCTCTTCAATTTCAAGAATCTTAGCTTCAAATTCAATAACAGTCAAGGCATGAGCAGCTTCCCATAGAAGGTTGACAAGCATAGTATTGTTGAACTCCTTTCGAAAGCTTTCACTCAAGTGACGCATACAAAATCCATGAAAAGCAGTTGGAAAATTTGCTTCAACGCCATCTACAATGCCCTTCTGTCTATCAGACAAGATTGTAAGCCTTGGCATATTTTCTGTATTAATCTCAAGCAGGTTATGAAGTTCCGAGAGAAACCACATCCAGTTGTCATCATTCTCCTCATCAACAACACCAAATGCCACGGGAAACAAAGCACCATCACCGTCAAAACCAGTAGCAAGAAGCAACGTACCAAGATACTTACTTTTCAAAAATGTTCTATCTAGCCCAAGGAGTGGTCGACAAGCATTCAGAAAACCATAAATTGAGGCCTGAAATGATATGAAGAGACGCTGGAAACTGTAATCTGTAGGGTTTCCATAGACAGATGCAATACTCCCCGGATTTGTCCGTTTTACCTGTTCACAATACTGAGGGAGTAGGCGATACGCTTCCTCAAAAGATCCACGCATAGCAGCCATGATACGTTCCTTTCCTCGCCAGGCTTGCTTGTATGATAGGGTGATACCATGAACCCGGTGAATCTCTTCAAGTATCTCCTTTGGCTTGTAGTTGGGGTTTTCCCTTAATCGTTGCTCAACAGAGTTTGCCACCCATTGAACAGAGGCTTGTTGATGGCCAAGATGAGCAATTCCTCCACATGTGTGAGTCTCATGGATGGTTCTGATTGTGAATGTTGGAACACCAGGGAGCTTTGCTGCGTGGATACGCCAGGGACATCCTTCAGTGGCACATTTGGCAGTAAAACGAGTCTTGTCAGATTTTATGGTCTGCATTTCAAAATGAAGGGCAATAGCTGTATCCCTCAATGCCCTACGGCAGCTTTTGACATCTGGGAACTCTTGCCCAACTGCCAGTTCATAAGTCGGAATCGGATTTAAATTCCGAGCCTGAAGTACAGGAGGAAGGCTAACTATCATCTGGGCTTGCAAATCACGCGCAGGATCAATTCCGAGCTCCTGGCTGTCATCCACAGCCAGTTCCAGATTATCATCAAGCTCTTGGCCTTCCACAACAGCCAATTCATTATTCTCTGCTAAAGCCAACTCATGGTCACCATGGTCAGGTTTTTGATCAGTAGCTAAGTCGTCATCATGCCCATAACTGTGACCAACATCCCCTTCTTGGTCATGGCTTCCTAAATCCAAATCATGGTCATGAGAATGCCCTAAACCTAGGTCATGATCATGATCCTGTCCCAAGCCTGAATGACGCTCATGGGTTTGCCCTAATTCCAAATCATGGTTCTGAGTGAGGCCCAAATTATGATCATGGCCTAGCACCAGTGGCTGATTCTGCCCCAATGCTAAATTGTGGTTTTGTCCAAGTATCAGATCATGGTTAGCCATTAAATAGATCAATCACAGTGTACGGACAACACAACTGACTAAGCCCCGAAACACCTCCAAGTTTACAAACTAATAGTCAGGCAGACAGATTTTCCATGAATATGTCAACGCATACCTGCAAAATTGAATACCACTATTAAGATAAGAAGAAAAAGAGCTGGCCGTGTTTAAGTAAAAAACGGAATGACCATGACACGTGGAAAGCATAACAAACAGACTAATCTCTCACCAGGGATTAAGAGTATGCCAGAAGACGCAATAAATGCATCCAAGTAACTTAATTATTCAAAAATTAAAAATGTACACCCAAAGAAACAGAACCAAAAAGGTAACTTTTGTATTCAACACTACCATCCAAACAATAAAAGAAAGAAAAACCATCCATGAAAAATTCATGCACATAACAAACTAGAACAATCCAAACAATCCCAATTTAAGCAGCGAACCTCTCATTTCTTCAATGGCGAACAGTAAAACCAGGCAGGAAAAATCCACATCACCGGAGATAACATTTAGTTTTGACAACTCCAGCTACATCAATCAACATAAGAAACAATACAATAAGGAACAGAAGGAAAAGCCAAATATTAAGGAAAAGAAGAACAAATAAACTCATAAACTCAACACCAATTAGACTTCCAATTAAGATCACAACACAAAACAAACCAATTAAGCTTAGTGCAAGTATTTGCTAAGAAAACAAAGTCCAACTTCCTAAAAATTCATACAAATAGCTAACATTTCACTTCCAAGTCTCCCCTCACTTTCCGGGCACCAAATAGAAATTCCCCTTTCAGACAAAAATGGCAAAAACACCAGCAAAGAGAGTGTATTTAAGCAGCTACAACTTGGAAAAGATGTTAACTTGAACACTCTGAAACTAAACTAACTGAAAAAAACACAAAATTAACACAAAATAAGAATTGCAAATGAAAGGAAAGGAAAGAAAAGAAAAAAAGAAGCTTTGAGCTACATGCTTGAATTATTAAACTTTAAAACACTTCAACTAAACTAACCAAATCAAAATCACTAAATTTAACAAAAATGAGGAATACCCATCAAATAAAAACACTTAAAAACAAAAACCCAGAAATGAAATCCGCAAAAATAAAAAAGGTCAAAATACCTGGATTAAAAAACCGAACTTGAAACCCTAGTTCAAGAACCCAAAATGACAGAAACACAACCAAGAAAAGGTTCAAGAAACGGTGGTGGGTATAGCCCAAAACGACGAAAGACGAAGCCTTGAAGCGAGAGAATCCAGCAGGAACAAGGAAGAAACTAGGGTTTCGCTGGTAAACAACCAATCGGCGGTGGAGTTTTGCCAAGGAGACGGAAGAAAAAGTTTGAAAAGTTGAGAATTTAAGTATTTGTTTTGGCGGGTAAGACTTGGGGTTTATTTTCCGGGAGAAAATCGGGAATTAAGGTGGAAAGATGTCGAGGGAAGGGCAAAGGGGAGATTGAGGAATTACAGGGGCAGAAGAGGGAGAGTGGTGAAGGGCATGAGAAAAGAGAAAGTTGGGAAATTTGGGTTGGTTTAGGGAGCGATTGAGGGTATTTAAGTCAAAATATCTTGGACTTTGGGTGGCTCTTTTCATTTTTTTGGGTTTTTCGGAATTACTGTTTTGGCCCCCTTTTTGGAATTTTTCAAGGATCCAAGGGCAATAATTGAAATTTTGAGGACTTTTTGAAGATTTTATCAGGTTGTAATTTGAGTGAGAGTGAAACTCAACTACTATTTGAAATTTCCCAACTTTGGGTCTTTTTCTTATCATTTGGGTAGTAAATTAAATGCCAGATGATTTTTCTTATGATTAATCTTGTTCAAGTCGATTAACTATTGATAAATTTCTTTTATCAGTGATTTTCTCTATTTATTTAATAGACTCACTCTTTCTGAAAAAAAAAAGAACTCACTTTAATCTAATTTAAGAAGGGTTTATATATGATATATCGGTGATAGAGTTTAGCAGACTGCACAAGCGGGTTTTGAAAGGTGACATGCGTCCCCTAGGGATTAGATTGAAATATTTAAAATTTAATTAATTTAGAAAATGGACATATGTCAACTCCACAACCCGTTTGTGAAGTCCAAAATTTACACCGTCGATATAACAAATAATTATTCATTTAAGAAAAATGAATACTGAATCACTTAAATCAACTAAAATGAAGTAATAATACATGGAAAAACACAAAACTATCTATCATGGTTTCCATGGGTAGGTGAAAACTTCAGAAATCTCACTAAAAGGGATAAATGGGTGTGAACTTAAATGGGCTTGGGCTAGACTTTTTATATTATTAATCTCATGTTTGAGACTTGTACACTTTGGTTGGACCAAGGTGGGCTCTGATTTGAAATTATTTTCAAGCCTGCTTTTTTCTTACAAAGCCTAACCCAAGTCTTCAAAGACCAAAGTTAACCCATTCTCAAAGCATATCCATTTTCCTGTGTGTATTGGCAAAATTCTCAAAATAAGTAAAAATTTCAATTAGTAGCTAGCCGTTGAAAGATGGAAGATTATCCCTTAAATGCAATGTCCAATTAATGCTTGTTAAAGTCCATGTCTAGACATGTATATCTTTGCTTTCGCCAAAAAAAAAAAAGACATATATTTTTCCTTATGTTTCAAAGGATTGTAGAATGATTTGGACATTTGTTTTTGTTATATAGAAGCAATCATGAAATTGACTGATGTTAATATAACTAAGATAGATAAAATACAGAATGCACCCGAGTTGTTAGCCCAATTGGTAGGTGCACCGTGTCTGGACAGTGAGGTCCTGGATTCAAGTCTCACGAAATGTGAGTTTAGTTTATAATTTGCTTATTTGTGTATTTACTAGGTAGATTAGTAGATGATTTATTTATGATAATTTCTTAGTTTGAATTGATTTCTCATTAGATGTTTGGGCATATAAAGATTTATATTGTAATAAGATTTCACATGTACTCACCCAAAAATAGATAAAATACAGAATCACACTACATGATACATTCATATATTACAGATCTAGTTTTTGAGATATACAATAATTCAACATTTATTACATAGTTTTTGACATTATTTGAAATACACAATAAGCTGGAGTCCAAAGAAGGAACACCCAATTGAAAGAACTGCCTTAGCCAGACCAGGAGTATCACCTAATGTGACATAGGTTCCTGAAATAAAAGCCATGACCAATGCAGTAATAGCATAACTTGTTAACAATGTGGTCATATACGTGTAGAAAGCAAGGGCATCAAGCTTTTCAACAAATGACTTGAAGTAATGGAGAAACATTGATGCACAGGAGAAGCAAAAGGCTAAGGCATTTGTTATCACAAATACCCGAAAAGCAGATTTCCTGCTTAGAATTGCCATGCCCGCATCCGGTCCATCACTTCTGTAGCCACCAGGCACTGTAAAACCAGCTGCAAACGAGACAGTGGCTATCAGAGTTGTTACTAGCAAATTAATACTGGCCATACTCTTGATTTGCTCATAACTAGGCCTCTTTGGTCCCATATGTTCTGCTTTCCTGGTTGTGACTTGTTTGTCAGTTCTAGCTTGTTGTTGCAGCTGTTCTAAATTCGTCGTCTCAATCGATCTTGTTTTAATACCGTTCTTGTTGATTGCGTGTTCTAAACTTTCAAGACCACCCTTGCTTGCAACGCTCAATGCAATGGAATTCTGTAAGTATGTCAAATGCAATATATATATTAGATTATAATATCATAAGGGCATTTTGATTTTGATATAATAGAATTCCTTTCATGTAAATATATAGAAAGTAAAACTGCCATCAGGTATTTGGCTCGGTGCCTGGTGATAAAGTGCTGAACTCTTAGTTGTAGTGGCTAGGGTTCGATTCTTAGCAATACCAAAAAAGAAAGTAAAACTAAAGAAATTGTTAGGTCATAATATACCTTTTCAAAGAAACCCAACTCCTTATTCTCCTTATTCAAGAGAAGAAGATCGAAAACAGCGAGGCCTGCCATGTTTGTGATTGTTTTGTCTACCCTTCTGTCTTTTATCAGCAATTCAAAGATTTTCCGATTATCTATTTGCATTATTGCGAGATGCAAAGCTGTGTTACCTTTATTGTCTTGCTGATTTAAGAGGCCATAATCAGAAAGAAAGTAGTTAAGAATGAACTTGACTGAATCAAGCTTTCCTCTTGCAACAGCAAGGTGGAGAATTGTTTGGCCATTATTATCTTGTAAATCCCACATTTCTGGATACCTATTTGCAAGGATTTGCAATATCACTCTTTCACCCTCTCTTGCTGCAATGTGAATCAGAGACATGCCGGCTTTGTCTCTGATTCTGATATAAGCAGTTGAATAATCAATATACTTTAGAAACAAATTGCAAATTTCCACTTCCCCAAAGTGTACCGCATAGTGAAGAGGAGTCCATCCATACTCATCTGTTCCACTGAGTGAAGATTTACATTTTTCTGTCAAGAATTTCATGAATTCTAGGCCAAAAGGAAAGGTTAATTAGTTAAACATGCCAAGTTAAGGCAGGAATTTCAAAATTATAGTTAAAAAGGATTGATAAGTAATTTACAATTGTATTAATAAATTTTTTTAGCTAAATTGTTGTATTAATATTCAATCAAAGGAGTGAAGGACCAATTATAGAAACCAATTGGTTGGTTCAAGTGGTTCGTCATTTATTCCCCTTAAGTTTAAAGGTCTCAAAATTAAGTATTATGAATGAAAAAAATCATATAGTTAGAAGAGTTTTACGGCATAGCATGGGTCGATCCGGTTTGAAGTTTCAACAAAGTTTGATCATGGATTGTTAAATGGATATGGGTATGTATTTAAAAAAAAAAAGAAAAAAAAAACCATGTATTTACCTCCATACATCAAATTATTCAAGGCAGCCTGAGGGATGCTAGAGGCTCCAAAGCAACAGAAGTAGATATAATGCTTGAATGACATATTGGTTATGTAATTCAGAGGATTTTGAAGCTTAGCCATGATGGAAAATAATTTGATTACTGCAAGGTAAATAAAGTAACAACAACAATAATCTTAGTGGTTTGCATAATAATTCTAGTTAGAAACAAATTAAGACGAGAGGAATTACTTAATTACCTTCGTCCTGTGACCGAACAACAGCTGCATGCAAGGCATTCATTTTATTCCTACCCGCAAGAGAGAATTCCGGAGCAACCTCCAAGATAAGCTTAGCAATTTCGACATGTTTTTTATCCACAGCAATAAAAACAGGGGACTCCCCAACATCATTTGTAAGAAGTGCCAACTCTGGATCCTCTTTTATCAGCAACTCTGCAATTTGAACATGTCCATTTCTTGCAGCATCATGAAGTGCAGTATCCTTCTCCATGTTCACCATTCTTACAAGCTTCTCGTCTGCTTCAATTTCCCGAGTACTTGTGTTTTTTGCGCAGTTTACGAGGACTTGAGCAGTCCCCAAACTCCCCAACCTTGCTGCAACATGCAGGGGAGTGTCGCCTTTTAAATTCTTCTGATTCACAAGTGACACCAATGGGTTGAAACTTAATCATCTCTTCCACCACTCGCCTCTGATTATATTTAGCTGCAACGTGAAGAATGTTGTCTCCTTGTGTTGTCACATGGAGAAGAACCGGTGAGTTTGCCATTTCTTGCAAGGTGGCTATGTTACCACTCATTACAGCTCCATACATATACATATTAGGATCCATATCTTTGTGAGTCTTGGAAATGATTGCTCATCTCCTTGAAACTATTTATAGGCGTGAACGCCCATTAATTAATTAATTACTAATAAAATAAATAATAATAGTACTACGGAGATGAAAATAATTCTAGCTAGTTTCACAATCAATTCTCTCTCATGAACTAGTCAAACCGGTTCATCCACTGGTGCGGTTTTACTAACACAGGGTTGGATCGAGTGGTAACCGGCTTGTTCCAGCTTACGCAAGGTTCGAATCTTGCGTACGTAGCCGTACTTCCAGAGTCCCAGTGTACTTACCCACCAAACCCAGATACACAATGCGAGTCGAATCCGGATTAGTGAGGACAAAGCTTTGGATACAGAAGAAAAAAAAACATTGCATAAGATTATCATCGTTATCTTAATCAATACATTTTATTAATAATTAGCTATAATTTTATTTTAATGCTCTATTTATACTTACATTTGTATTTTTTTACATATAAATGATGGATAAAAATCCTCTCCCCTCACTTTTTGTGCTTCACTGTGCCCCATCCACCAAATAATGACACGTGTCCTTTTTTCAGTTTTTAATGTCATTCCTTGTTTGCCTAATTAAATTAAATTTTATATTTTCATTCTAAAACCCTATGAGGAATGTATTAAAATTTAGGATTAACCCTTATATATAGTTTTATGTTGTTAATTTGGGGCTAAACCTGGTTTTAATCAGGATTTTTACTATTTGTTAAAACTCGAAAACAAACAAGATATAATACTAGAGACACGTGACATAATTTGGTGGATGAGGCAAAAAAAATGAGAGGAGAGGATTTTAATTCTAAAATGATATCATTTATTTAAACATGTCTCTCATCTACCAATCATGAAGATAAGTTTCCTAACTCCTCAACGATGCACAAATCAACATATTCCACAATTGCACTTGAGCCTTGGACTGCGATATCTCATATTCAAGTTTACGAGACTATATTCCTGCGTATCAATGTCAGGTGTTTTTTTTTTTAATTTAAATTTCAATAGTCATACAAAAAATTTTAATTTTAAGAAGAAAAATCTGAGAGGAAAAAATTTTTTAATTTTGGGATGAGAGAAAACCTTAAATAAAAGGAGAGTCATTAATTCAGTATATTATCCTAATATATTATTTTGGGTGAATGAAAATATTAATTGTAAAATTAATTTACCCAACAAATTAATTTTGGACAAAAGTCAGATGGAGAAAAGTCAAATACTGAGCATATAACATTTTGGAGATAACTTTAATGTATAGGTAAGATTTTCATTGGACTGCGATATCTCATGTATTCAAGTTTATTTTTTGTAGTTTTACGATGATTTTGTTAATTTATTGGTAATTTATTTGTGGTCATTTCTCATTAAATGTTTTAGCTCATCACTAATTACTCCACAGTCCACACATGTGTATTGTATCTTTGAAAAAAAAAAAAACTCCAAAGTATTAATTAATGCTAACCACCGTCTCTTCTACTAAGTCTATGACTAAGTCTAAATTATTAGATGGACTAGTTTCACCACGTTATCTATGATCTTAATTAACCAATTAAATTGTAACAATTCAAAATTATTCCTATAACTTAGGCATAAATTTAGCACTAGGTTTAATCCCAACGTTCATTAGATTAAATTTATAGGGTAAGTCCCTAAATTTAGTTCATAAATTCGGTAGACTTTTAGCAATTGTAGGAAAAAATCTGAATTGTCACAATTTGATCGGGATCATGAATGACGTGTAAAACCAAACCATGTATTAATTTCTCTCTCTACTAAGGGGCTGTTTGATAAACCATTGAAAATGAAAAATTTCAATGCTTTAATTTTTTC
Source organism: Corchorus olitorius (assembly GCA_001974825.2). Taxonomy (NCBI): domain Eukaryota; kingdom Viridiplantae; phylum Streptophyta; class Magnoliopsida; order Malvales; family Malvaceae; genus Corchorus; species Corchorus olitorius. Next base: position 27,717 of record AWUE01015672.1, on the reverse strand, counting down.
AATACATTTGATAATTAAGGTTAGAAAATCACTTAATTTAAAATTTTCAATGAAAAAGTATTGGAAATAAAAAGTAGGTTTAAGGTTACTTTTTCTATTCAACAATATTATTTATGGAAAGATTTAAACATTAATGTTATGTTCTTTCCTTTTATCAATAATTCTTTCCTTTTTAATTGTTATCAATGTATTTTTTAAATATTTTCATACAAAAATATAAACAAAAATATTTTTCTTACATTTCACATTAACTAACTTATCAAACAGTTTTTTCACCACAAATTCAGTATTAAATTCAGTAGCCATAAAGATTCAGTGCTTAAATCTTCAGTACTTAATTTAACAAACAGAACCTAAGTTATGCTATGCTAAGTCTCCTCTAATAAGTCTATGCTAAGTCTCGTCTACTATAATCAATGTAATGCAAGTAGTAGTTTCATCATATGATATGTTCAGACCAATGTTGTAATAACCGGCCTGGACAATGAATCGATGAGGGGTCAGGGTCTCGGTCCAATTGGGTGAGCCGGTTTAACCAGTCAATCAAATAAAGGTCTTTTTAAATTAAAATATTATTTTTTTATAAGATAAATATTAAATATTAAATATAGTAAATATATAACAAGAAAATGAGTTTGATGCAGTGGCAAAGTTAATTATTTTTACAAAAAAGAAGTAATGAGTTCAAAATACACTACTTACACATATTTTCAAGTCATGAAATCGGTTTAATCGGTTCAGATCCAGGTTAATTGCCGGTCATCCCGAATTTTAACCGGATCAACCTTTCCTCGGATGACCCCCTCGTCGCCTCGGGGAAGCTGTCGAGTCCTAGGCTAACTAGGCCGACCGACCAGGCCGGGTCAAGTCTGACAACACTTGTTCAGACATTGATTTAGATGCGATAATTTCCTATAATTAATCAATGCAAGTCGTGCTGGTAGTTGTATTATTTACTACTAGTAAGTCCATGCTAAGTCTCCTCTACTATAATAATCAATGTAATGAAAGTACTACTAGTAGCATTATTTATGATGACAATGAAGTGTTGGGGCACCCAATAAGCCGTCATATTATACTAGCTTGTAGTATTATTTACTACTAGCATTATTTTTATTCTGACAATAAAGGGTTGGGGCACCCAATAAGCCGTCATAATATACTAGCTTAGCCGCCATAGTATACTATATTTATCAAAGATGGTAAGATGAATTTGATCCGAGAAAAGCCATTCGAATAATCTGAATCTGAATCCGGTCTAAATCTAATTGACTAAAAAAACCTAAAAAAAAGTCAAATACCTAAATCCGCCCAAATTCGAGTTTGAAAAACCCAAACTCGAAAAAAATCCGAACTTAAAAACCCGAATCGAAAGAAAGTCGAACCGAAAAAGACAAAAAATATGAGAATATCCAAATCTGAAAATACCCGAATTCAATACTAAATTACTTTTTAAATTTTAGTTTTAATAAATTTAATTGAATTGAGTTTTCCTTAATTATCTCGCAAAATCCCGTTTATTAATATACGTAGCAAAGTTGCCGCGTAACAAAAAACTATTCATAGCAACCGGTTCTCTCCTTGTTCAGATGGTTGCATTTGAACCTCAAGAACAGGGGTTTGAGCCTTGAAGACTGGTAAAATAATCTCAGGAAAACCTGAAAAGTACTTTTGTACCATTTCTGTCCATACAAATTTTTGTCAGTAAGAATAGCTTTGTTTTCTAGTAGTGAATGTAGGATTGAAATAGCAAATTTGTTATCCACTTGCCCTCTCGGCACGAGAAACGATTAACCATTATTATTCTTCTTGGAGGCCAAGTTTGTGTTAGTATAAATAAGCAGTTTCTGTTAGTATAAATAAGCAGTTTCTGTTTAGTTTTTTGTGTGTGTGAGATAGAAAGAGTTGTATTGTTGTGAGAGAAAGCTAAGATAGCTTTAGGTGGTTGTTAGAGAATCACCCATGTTGGGTTGATTAGATTGAGAGTTTGTTAGAGAGATTGTTATGATTGTTGATTGTAATTGATTGATTTGATAGTGGAGATTTGTGGCATAGGTCCACAAGAAAATTTTGCTTTGCTGTTTTCGTTTTAATTATTTGTTTGGTTAATTCCTGGGATATCCGAAGTTACAACAAGTGGTATCAAGAGCCTGGTTGATTAGAGATGACAGAAAGCAGCGAATCAGCTTTGAAGTTTGAGATCGAGAAGTTTAATGGAACGAACAGTTTTCAGATGTGGCAGAGTACGGTAACAGATGTGTTAGTACAACAAGGATTAGGAGATGCGCTTGAAGCTAATAAGCCTTCCGCGATGAATGACAACAGGTGGAGAGATATTCAACGAAAAGCAGTAAGTACAATTCGTTTGTCTCTTGCTACTGAAATTAAGTATGATGTGTTAGATGTGAAACCCCAAAGGAGTTGATGGCTAAGTTAGAGTCGATTTATATGTCAAAATCGATTACTAACATGTTGTGTTTGAAGAAAGAATTATTTTGGTTGAAGATGAAAGCAGGAACAAGTTTAAGGGCACACCTAAACGAGTTCAATAGATTGGTTACTCAGCTGGCAAGTGTGGATGAAGTCATGAAAGAGGTTGATAAAGCAGTTTTGTTGATTAATTCTCTTACCGACAGGTATGATCCTGTAACTAGAGCTTTGATGGTTGGTAGAAAAACCTTGAGCTTACAAGATGTGACTTCTGCAATTTTTGAGTATGATAGATTGAAAGAGACTGAAAAGAAAGATGAAGAGAATGGTGCTCTCACGGTGGAACGTGAAAGAACTTATGGAAAAGATAAGATTGATGCAAGATCGAGGAGTAGATTCAATGAAAGAGGAAGATCAAGTTCGAGGCTAAGGGTTGATTTCAGTAATAAGGAGTGTTATTATTGTCATGAGATGGGGCACATAAAAGCCTACTGCAAGAAGTTAATGGAAGATCTGGGGGATTTCATGAAATCTTAAGAGAAAAATAAGGCTAATATTAATGTCGCCGCTGCTGGTAGTGAGGAATATTGTGATAAAGATGTTGTTTTGATGGTGCAAGAAGAAAAGAAAGACACTAGAGATATGTGGGTGTTTGATTCTGCTTGTTCTGAACATATTTGCACAAAGAAAGAATGGTTTTCGAAACTTGAAAAGTGTGATAAGCCTCATGTCTATATGGCTAATAATGGTGAAGAAAAAATTGAAGGCATTGGGAGTGTGAAAGTTCGTTTGCATGATGGAAGTGTCAAGATGCTAAAGAATGTGAGATATGTTCCAAACTTTACAAGGAATTTGATTTCGTTTGGAAAGTTGGATAGCTTGGGTTATGAATATTCTTGCCGAGGTGGAGGCTTGAAGATCACTAAAGGTTCGATGATTGTGATGAAAGGGGTGAAGAATTCGAAGAATTTGTATGAGTTGATTGGAAGCACAATTAGAGGAGATGGATCAGTATCTTCACATCAAATTGAGAAGAAGCATGTGGATTTGCCAACAAAGAAGAAAGTTACTTTTGTGGATTTGGTTAAAGGGTGGAGCAATTAAGCTTTGATGAAGGAATTTGAGTCAAGGTGGAGATTGTTAGGATTTTTGACCCAATTCCTAATTAGATTTGGATTAGGATTTTTCTAGAGTTTTTTGATTGGTAGACAAGAATCCTAATAGGAAAGGGATTCTTGGAGGCCAAGTTTGTGTTAGTATAAATAAGCAGTTTCTGTTTAGTTTTTTGTGTGTGTGAGATAGAAAGAGTTGTATTGTTGTGAGAGAAAACTAAGATAGCTTTAGGTGGTTGTTAGAGAATCACCCATGTTGGGTTGATTAGATTGAGATTGTTGATTGTAATTGATTGATTTGATAGTGGAGATTTGCGGCATAGGTCCACAAGAAAATTTTGCTTTGCTGTTTTCGTTTTAATTATTTGTTTGATTAATTCCTGGGATATCCGAAGTTACAACAATTCTATTAGTCGTTGCTAACTTTCCCCATTATTTATTACTTATTAGAAATTTAGGATGCATCATATATATTAATCCGACTTTACATGTGATATGTTTTTTTTTTAGAAAACACAATGTGTATTTATGATTTAGGATATACACAAAATTTATTGTATAAGTGATCATCTTACGAAATCCGGTCGGTTCCACAGTTTATGTATAAACAAACTTTTGGAAGTTACAAAATTGGAACCCTATCACAATTAATGTATAAAATTTTGAGGCCACATGCATAAATTCTGATTCCAGTTCCTATGGTGAAACCTAACGGAAATCTTATTTGCCTAAGATCCCAGTTCAATTTCAGTTCCAATTTGGTGGCCGATTCGATTCTTCAAACTGTGGTCAAACCAAACCGTGATTACCTCCACTAGAACGCCGATTAGCCAAACTCGTCATAAATAAATAATAAATGCATGGGATGATAGAAAGAAGATAAAGGAAACAAAAAGAGGACAAGAAAGCTCCATATATTGTCCATCTCCCCCGAACTTCAATTGGGCAAGTTGGCTAGAGAGAATGGATATCTCCCTGAGTTACTAACTTGCAATTATCTCATGTCGTCCTTGTGGGGGCAGATCCAACCGCAGGGGAAGAAAGAATTAGGCCAAATTGGCTAGAGGTTGATATCTCTTGCCGACCTTGCAGCAAGGCCCCCTTGGTTGGTAAAATTGCTTTTAAGGGCATATATAATTTTTTCATCTAAAATGAGAAAATTTTCAATTTGACCCCTTATCTACAAAATAATCCATCCATGTTTTTATTAGTTATGTATTAAATTTTTTCATTAACATTTATAGTTACAACTATTATTAATTAACAAATTCAGTAACCTTACATTTTTACTAACATTAGTTTCATCTATAACAAAGATTACCAATTTTCCTATCAAAGGTTACTAAAAAATGTTATGTAAATTATCAAAAATGTTATAGTCTAATCAATAAATTTAGTAACCTTGTATTCGTAAGAATTTTAGTTTTTTTAATATAAAGGTAAAAAATTTTCTTATTTAAAGTTACCCAAAAGATATAGAGGTTATAAAAAGAAGTTACGATACTATCAACAAATTTAGTAAATTTACAATTCTTAATAATTTAAATAACCTAATTTCATAAACAATGAAGGTTACCAATCTTCTTATTTTAAGGTTACTAAAAAAATATACAAAATGATCATCAAAATCTTTATATTCTTATCATAAATTTAGTAACCTTAAATCTTTAAAAAATTTTAGTTTCCTCTCATAAATAATAAAGGCAACAAATTTTCTTATCCAATGTTACCAAAAACTCTATAGAGGTTATTATTATTCAAAATAAGTCCATATATTACGTAGTTTTTGACATTATGTGAAATACACAATACCCTGGAGTCCGAAGATGGAACATCCAATTGAAAGAACTGCCTTAGCCAGCCCGGGAGAATCACCTAATGCTGCATAGGTTCCAGAAACAAAAGCTATCACCATTGCAGTGATAGCATGACTTGTTAACAATGTGGTCATATATGTGTAGGAAGCGATGGTATCAATCTTTTCTACAAATGACTTGCAATAATGGAGAACCATTGATGTGCTGGATAAGCCAAAGGCCAAGGCATTTGTTATCACAAATACCCTGAAAGCAGATTTCCTGCTTAGAATTGCCATGCCTTGATCCGGGCCATCACTTCTGTAGCCACCAGGCATGGTAAAACCGGCTGCGAACGAGACTGTGGCTATCAGAGTTGTTACTAGCAAATTAATACTGGCTATACCCTTGATTTGCTCATAACTAGGCCTCTTTGGTCCCAGATGTTCTGCTTTCCTGTTTGTAACTTGTGTGTCAGTTCTAGCTGGTTGTTGCAGCTGTTCTAAATTCGTCGTCTCAATTGATCTTGTTTTACTACCGTTCTTGTTGATTGCGTGTCCTAAACTTTCAAGACCGCCCTTTCTTGCAACACTCAATGCAATCAAATTCTGTAAGTATATATGCCAAATACAACATATATTAGGTAATAATGTCAGAAGGGTATATATATGTAAGAGTTATTATCATGTCCACTGGCATTAGAGTTTAGCAGACTGTACATGCAGGTCTAAAAGGGTGACATGTGTCATTTAGGAAATAGATTTAAATATTTAAAATTTAATTAATTATGAAATGGACACTTGTCAACATTTTAACCTGCTTGTGGAGTTCAAAAACTCGAATGTACCATATAGAATAGAGCTCCTTTCATGTAAATATTTAGAAAGTAAAACTAAAGAAATTCTCAGGTCATAATATACCTTTTCAAAGAAGCCCAACTCTTTATTCAACAGAAGAATGTCAATAACAGCAAGTCCTTCTATGTTTGTGATTGTCTTGTCTACCCTTGTGTCTTTTATCAGCAATTTAAAGATTTTCTGATTATCTATTTGCATTATTGCGAGATGTAAAGCAGTGTTACCTTCATTATCTTGCTGATTTATAAGGCCATCATGAGAAAGATTGGTGCCAAGAATAAACTTGACTGAATCAAGCTTTCCTCTTGCAACAGCAAGGTGAAGAATTGTTTGGCCTTTATTATCTTGTAAATCCCACATTTCTGGATAACTATTTCCAAGGATTTGCAATATCACTCTTTCACCCTCTCTTGCTGCAATGTGAATCAGAGACATTCCATCATTGTCTCGAATATATGCAATTGAAGAATCAATATACCTCAGAAACAGCTTGCAAATGTGCACTGCCCCGAAGTGTACTGCATAGTGAAGGGGAGTCCATCCATGCTCATCCGTTTTAGAGAGTGAAGATTGACATTTTTCTGTCAAGAATGCCATGAATTCTAGGCCAAGAGGAAAGGTTAATTACTGAATTATAGTTGAATATGCTAAGTTAAAAAAGGAATTCTAGAAGAAAAATGAATACTAGTATGTGATCAGAAGACAATATATATAGCAATTACCTCCATAATTTGAGTTATTCGAGGCAGCCTGAATTATGGCGGCAGGTACAAAGTAAGAGTAGCTGGATTGATGCTTGAATGAGATGTTGGTAATGTAATTCAGAGGACTCTGGAGCTTCCCCAAATAGGAAGCTAATCTGATAACTGCAAGGGTAAATTGTAATTAGGTAAGAGCAATAAGCTAATGGCAAAAGTACCATTTTGCAACTCGAACTTGTAGCGTTTGGACATTTTGCACCCTAGGACATTTTGCCCCCTGAACTCTCAATTTTGGACGTTTTGTCCCCTCTCAAACAATTAGGCTAACGCCACCGTCATGTCGTTGACGTTGCAATGCCCGTTAGCGGTTTGGCCTGATGTGGCAATGCCACGTGGGTCGGGTTGTATGACGTAGCATTTCCACGTGGCATTGCAACGTCAACGACATGACAGTGCGTTAGCCTAATCGGTTGAGAGGGGCAAAACGTCCAAGATTGAGAGTTTAGGGGGCAAAATGTCCAAAATTGAAGTTTAGCGGCCAAAACGTCCATACGCTACAAGTTCATGGGCAAAAAGAGTAATAAGCCATAATCTAATTGGCTATCAAAATCTTTCCAATGGCATAAATATCCACTGATAGTAACAAGTAATTAAGAGATTAATTACCTTCATGCTGTGACCTCACAACAGCTGCATGCAAGGCATTCATTTTGTTCCTACCAACAAGAGAGAACTCCGGAGCATTTTCCATGATAAGTTTAGCAATTTCGACATGTTTTTTATCCACAGCAATGAACACAGGGGACTCCCCAACATCATTTGTTAAAAGTGCCAACTCTGGATCCTCTTTTATCAGCAACTCTGCAATCTGAACATGACCATTTCTTGCAGCATCATGAAGTGCAGTGTCTTTCTCCATATTCACCATTCTTACAAGCCTCTCTCGAGTAGTTATGTTCCTTGCACAGTTTACAAGTACTTGAGTGGCCCCCAAACTCCCCAACCTTGCTGCAACATGTAGCGGAGTATCTCCTTTTGCATTCTTTTGATTCACAAGTGACACCAATGGTAGAAATGTAATGATGTCTTCCACCACTATCAGATTATATTTGGCTGCAATATGAAGAATGTTATCTCCCTGTGTTGTTACCTGGAGAAGAAATGGTAATTCTGAGTTTGCCTTTTCCTGAAGGAAAGTTATGTCACGAGTTAATAAAGCTTTATACAGATTATGATCCATTTTTTCTTTGGGGTTTTCCTTAGTCTTGGAAATGACTGCTATATCTCCTTGAAACAATGCATATTTATAGGAAGTCTCCTCATCTGATCCTAATAGTATTAAGATGAATAAAATACATAAGAGGCAAAAACAATTTACCGGCCGTCTTTGCTTTGGGAGAAATGGCATTGGCATGGAACCAAAAGTTCTGTGAAGTTTTCTACTGGTTACAGGCTACTCCAAAGTCCAAAACAAGCCTTTTTGCCGGCCAAAGCCTAAGAAAAAAAAAGGCAAATCTCCTTTACTTTTCTTCTTCGTTAAATCATATTGGGACATGCAGGAATCAAAGACAAATTAGAGGACAAGAACATCAGGGCCGTAATTCTCTGAGAAAGATCACTTGATGCGTTCCATGTAGCAAAGTGCCAAATGCCAACATTTCTATACTTTATCCACAAATAAAAAATTGTAGAGAATGGTGAATTTGCATTGGTTTTCACCCATCAGCTGTCAATTTGACATAAATCATATAGTGTATTACTAATCTTCTTGTTTTTGCAAATACCCTTCAAAGAGCTTTTGAGTGTGTTTTTTTCCCCTTTTCATAACAAAGCTGAGAAATATGTCATTGACACCAAGATTCCATGGTTTCAAAGGGCTTGAAAACAAAATTACTTTGTTCCTACTATGTATATATATCTAGGAAGATTCCTTTAGTAATAATAAAATAATCATATTAACAAGACAAGGTGACAACCATTCCAAATGATTTATCACATTCTGATTTCATATTGGGATGATTCTATAGAAAATTTCTTGGGAATGTTGCTTTACATGGAAACAGTCAACAGTTTCTTCTAACCCGTACTTAAACAGAAAGAAAAAAGAAAAGAAGAGAGACTTAAATACAAAAAAATAGACTATAATTAGTACATCTTGTTCATATTAACTTTGGATCTTCTTCTTAGGATAAGAACAAGACTAGGCGTACTACCCCTAGCCCCACTACCAATTGGTATTACCATTTAAAAATGGTGAATCAATTAATCTTTTGGGTCTGATTTGAATAACAACCATTGGATAGATGACTTTATAAGTAATGTAGAATAATAGTGTGGTTTATGGTAGAGTAAATAACTTTACCGTTCTTCTTATCGTTTGGCCTTTGGGTAAATTAAATGCTGACAATTAATCTTGTTATACTCAAGTTGAATAATTATGTGATAAATTTCTTTTATCAACTATTTTCTGTACTTAATAGACTCGAACTTTAGCTATAGAATAGAACATTTGGCTTTGTGTTAGAATACATGACTCTTAGTTCTAGTGGCTAGGATTTGATCCCTAATAGTATCAAGTACCAATAATAGACTCGAACATTAACCTTATTTAAGAAAAATGAATAGCAAATCACTTGATTAAGAAAAATGAATAGCAAATAACTTGATTAAGAAAAATGAATACCGAATCACTTTGATCAACTAAAATGAAGGTGATAATAATTCATAAAAACACAAAACTATGATGGTGTCCATGAATTTACCACATTCTCACATTGGGTGTGTAAGTGTTGATGGATGGAAAGTGAAAACTTGAGAAATATCACTAGAGATAAATGTGTGTCAACTTAAATGGGCTTGGGCTAGACTTCATATACTAACCTAGAGTTTGAGGCTTTGAGCCTTGTACACTTTGGTTGGACCAAGGTGGGCTCTAGTTAGGAATTATTCTCAAGCCGGCTTTTCTTACAAAGCCCAACTCAACTCTCCAATCCCATTCTAAAAGAATCTCCGGGTCGATTAGTAGCTCTTGGAAGATGGAAGATTATCCCTTAGTGCTGCATGTCCAATCAATTCTAGTTAAGGTCCATGGCTAGACATAAATAATAAATACAAGTGGTTCGTTTCGCGCTGGTGCGTGTCGTTTCGCGCTGGCGCATCGAATGTTAAAAAATTTGGATTATTTAAGAATTTCTTCTATTGAATGGAATCGCTCGATGTTGAAAAAATATTTCAAAGTTACAACATGATCTAAAATTTATTATATTTTTAAATAGCAACTATTAATTTATAAATGGAAAACTGGATTTGCTTGAAACATATTATATCATCTAAATTGTAAAGCTTGCTTATATAATGTCTACTGTTTAAAAACATACAATACCTAAATGATTAACCTATTTTTTTATCTAGTATCACAAAAATTAAAGTCTATGCCAATTGGAGAAAATAATTGCATGTCTTAAGCCATTTTAAATGAACTTGAACTAAGTAACTATTAATTCCACTTCTTTATATAGTTAATGTAAAGTTCTATTTAATTAAAAAAATAGTTAGTATAGATGAAGGATTAATTTTCTCTATATCACCAATCATGGATTATTTAGCTTTTCAATACACTAAGGAGGAATTCTCCCAACAATAAATATGTCTACACTAATGACTTCCCAAAACGGTTTCAAAGGACATGCAATTACCAAAATGACCAAATAGGTAAAGGAAAGATAAAAATCTAGTTTGGACTTTTCTATAATTTACCAAGTAAGAAAAGACAAAAAAGGACAAAATGCTGGCTCCTCATCAATCCTGATTTGGAGCCTTTAGTAATTTCATTGGGTGTTTCAAATAATATTTAGTATATAGTATATATATAACTATTAATTCCACTTCTTTATATAGTTAATGCAAAGTTCTATTTAATTAAAAAAATAGTTAGTATAGATGAAGGATTAATTTTCTCTATATCACCAATCATGGATTATTTAGCTTTTCAATACACTAAGGAGGAATTCTCCCAACAATAAATATATCTACACTAATGACTTCCCAAAACAGTTTCAAAGGACATGCAATTACCAAAATGACCAAATAGGTAAAGGAAAGATAAAAATCTAGTATGGACTTTTCTATAATTTACCAAGTAAGAAAAGGCAAAAAAGGACAAAATGCTGGCTCCTCATCAATCTTGATTTGGAGCCTTTAGTAATTTCATTGGATGTTTCAAATAATATTTAGTATATTTAGTATATATATATATTAGTATATATATATGTTTATTTCTATTTGAAAGTATTGTAGATAGATTTGGACATTGTTTTTGTAATATACAAGCAATCATATATATCTAACTTAGATCAAATGATGATCAAATGAGTAACATAAAAACATGATCAAAGTTAATTTTACTTTAGTAAATATTTTATTTTGGAGGGAGGGAGGGGCGGAGCCGGGATTCAATTTCAGTGGGGTCAAAATTATTAATAAAATATTATCATCTAAATTACAAAAATTTCATAGAATACATAGATACACACAACAAACAAAATAGTAAGTGGTAACCTAAAAAAATGGTCTATTATATTTATTAATTGATCCAACATGTAATTTAGAATTATAAGTAATTATGGTTTTTTTGCTACAATATAAGCAATTATGGTAACACAAACAAAAAGAAAAGTTTATGCTGAGAGTGGCATCTAAAAGATTTTTAGTTTATCTTATTACTTTTGAATGGGTAAGTACAATGTAAAAATGTATGTAAAAGATAACCATTTTATAGCATTTCTATCATGTTTTCTATAAGAAAAAATTAGAGGGAAACAAATCATTTTAGCATGTATAGTATTTGTTAAAATTAGGTAATTACTCGTATAATTACTTTTACTCAAAATGTTTCAAATTAACCCCCAATCATTTAATTCAGTGGGGTCAATTTATAATTTTTCCATAAAATTCCTTGAAAATATAAGGACTATATAAAAGATTTTATCATTTCAGTCAGGTCAGTTGACCCCACTGAAATGGTCATAGCTCTGCCCCTAAGGGCTAAGGGAGGCTAAACAAGGAACATCCACTTGAAGGACAAAAAAGTCCATATATTACATAGATTTTTGGACATTATTTAAGATACACAGCAATTCTTTTTTTGAGCAAAAATCAATAAATTTCATTGATTCGAAACATCAGGATTACAAACGTCAGAAGGAAGCCTTCCGCACCACACATGATTAACATGTAAATCAACTAACCTATGTGCCAAATAATTGGCCTCTCTATTTACATAATTCACATGACAATTATCAAATAAAGATACCAAATCCCGAATTTCATGAATTAAAATGCCACCCTCCCACAATGAGGGTTTCACACTATTGACTGCATTAACAGCTAAAAGAGAGTCACTCTCAAAGATGCAGTTATCTAAATTTCTTTCTAGTGCTAGTTCAAATCCCATTAAAATGGCATGAATTTCAGCATACAGGGGACTAGATTACACAGTTTTTTACATTATTTGAGATACACAATAAGCTGGAGTCCAAAGAAGGAACATCTAATTGAAAGAACTGCGCGCCTTAGCCAGCTCGGGAGTATCACCTAATGTGACATAGGTTCCTGAAATAAAAGCCATGACCAACGCATTAATAGCATAACTTGTTAACAATGTGGTCATATACGTGTAGAAAGCAAGGGCATCAAGCTTTTCAACAAATGACTTGAAGTAATGGAGAAACATTGATGCACAGGAGAAGCAAAACGGCTAAGGAATTCGTTATCACAAATACCTGAAAAGCAGATTTCCTGCTTAAAATTGCCATTCGGCCTGTCACTTTTGTAGCCACCAGGCACTAGAAAACCAGATGCAAACGAGACAGTGGCTATGAGAGTTGTTAGTTGTTTCTAGCAAATTGATACTGGCTATACCTAACAAGGATTCAAATAATCAAAGCACAAATCATATCCTTGATATTGTGCCAACAATTGAAAAATCATAGCAACGGTAATATTGAGAGAATCATGGCTATAGTTTAGTTGTAAATGCATTGATTGTTGTAATCAAAAGTTCTAAAATATCTTTGTAATAAAAATTTTCTTTCTGTTCAAGGTGCAAGTGATGATTTCATTTGCTCAAGTTGTCAAATGGGCAAATTTTGCAAGTTACCATTTATGTCTAGAACTGAATCTAGTAGTTTTCTTTTCCAAAAACTTCATTGTGATCTTTGGGGGCCAGCCCCTTATGCATCATTTCAAGGATTCAGATATTTTGTTACATTTGTGGATGACTTCTCTAAGCATGTTTGGACATTTCCTTCAAAACGAAAATCTGACTTTTTCCAATGTTTTAAGAACTTTGTGCAGATGATTGAAACACAATTTGAAAGAAAAATTAAAGTGTTTCAAAGCAATGGTGGGGGGAGAATATAATAAAACTGAATTTCTCTCATTTTTGGCTGACAATGGTATTATCAGACAAATCTCCTGTCCTCATACAGCTGAGCAAAATGGCACTATCGAAAGGAAACACATGCATATTATTGAATGGGCCTTAACTCTACTTTTTCATAGCCATGCACCTAAACGCTTGTGGTTGGAGGCAGTTCATACAGCCGTATTTCTTATTAATCGGACTCCTACACCAACATGAATATGAGCTCACCTTACAAGGTCCTTTATAATAAAGATCCAAATTACTCATTCTTGAGGAGTTTTGGATGTCGTTGTTATCCTAACTTAGAAGACAACAGAGAAAACAAGTTCTCTCCCAAGTCCCTCCCATGAGTCTTCATAGGTTACAGCCAAAATCATAAGGGATATCGATGTCTCCATGTCCTTACAGGTCGGATTTATATTTCAAGACATGTCATTTTTTTATGAAAATAACTTTCCTTTCATGGCAGATTGTACATGTGTTAATCTTACTAAAGAGGAGATCGAAAATCCTACTACATGGCTAAATCTCCTTGATGATGAAGAAAATCAAAATTTGTTGGGGACCACTTCGGCTCCATCCATATTTGATGCAACTTCCCATGACCACCAAATTAACAAAGAGCAGATAATGCAAACAGAAGCTGAGCAGCAAAATTGTGACTCATCATCTACTCCATGTGACTCTACTGCAGATCCACTCCCTGTGACAAACACGAACCCTTCACCTCCACAGCCATCCTCTCAAGCAGCAACATCTAAAAACACAAACTCCTCTCTTCCTCATCCAGGGTGTCACTTACAACACAATACTCACCCTATGACTACTAGAGGAAAGTTGAAGGTAGGCCTCTTGCATCTTATGTTCGATCAATCTACAAATATACCTTAAGAACCAAAGACCTTAAAAACAACACTTGCTCATTCTGGATGGTACAAGGCTATGCAAGAAGAACTCCAAGCTCTCTCTAAGAATCATACATGGACTCTTGTTCCTCGTCAGTCTTCCATGAACATCATTGGTTCCAAGTGGGTTTATAAAACCAAGTTGAAAGCAGATGGTACATTAGAACGATTAAAAGCTCGATTGGTTGCTAAAGGCTTCAACCAGCAGCCTAGAATTGGTTATGGTGATACTTTCAGTCTAGTTATCAAGCCACAAACCATTCGTATTGTTCTCACTATTGCTCTTTCCAAAGGATGGAAAATTAAGCAACTTGGCGTTCAAAATGCCTTTCTACATGGCTTTCTTAAAGAACCAGTATACATGGAGCAACCTTCTGGTTTTCATGATCCTACACATCTAGAGTATGTGTGTCAACTTAATCGAGCATTATATGGACTAAAACAAGCTCCTCGTGCTTGGTTTGAAAGGTTTAGTTAATATTTACTTCAGCTTGGTTTTCATAGCAGCCATAGTGACAACTCTCTTTTTATTCTCCATCACACCAAAGGCACAAACTTCTTACTATTATATGTCGATGACATAATTTTAACGGGAAGCAACACTCTTTTGTTGGAAAAGTTTGTCATTCGGTTGCATGAAGAATTTGTTATGAAAGATTTGGGCAACTTGAATTATTTTCTTGGCATCCAAGTGTCTTACACATCTCGTGGGATATTTTTATCACAACAAAAGTATGCTCATGAGATCCTTCAACGGGCTGATATGATTAATTGCAACTCCATTGCCACTCTAATGATTAACAAGTCTTCAGCCTTGTCACATAAATAACCAATTGCAGATCCTTCACTCTTTCGTAGCTTGGTTGGAGCATTGCAATATCTAACTATTACAAGACCTGAATTATGTTATGCAGTCAACATAGTCTGCCAAGTGATGCATTCACCTATAGTTGGACACTTCCAGTTTGTAAAAAGAATATTACGATATGTTAAAAGGACTTCGGACTAGAGGTGTTCATGGGCCGGGCCGGGCCGGGCCCAAGCTTTGATCTATACTTACATGGCTTGTCCAAGCCCGGACCGGCCCGACTAAACGGGTCTTACCTTATGCCCAAGCCCGTCCAATTAAAAAAAACTTTGTCCAAGGCCTATCCAAGCCCACCCGTTTAGTAATTAAATATATATTATTTATTTATTTTGAACTAATTATTTATTATTTTAAATATATTTATTATTTATTTAATAGTATATATTATATCTAAGATAGTAAAGCTTAATTAACATTATATATTTTTTTATCAAAATAATTAATTTACACATATGATGAATATTTTAACTAGTCAATCTAATTAAAAACAAATAAAATAATCTAATTATTTAAGCATACGGGCCGGGCTTTTATGGCTAAGACCAAGCCCGGCCCATTTTGTAAACGGGTCTTAAAATTTTGTCCAAGCCCGTCCAACGGGCTTCAAATTTTTGTCCAAGCCCTCCCAAATATCGGACGGGCTTACGGGCTTGGACGGGTAGCCCGACCCTTGAACAGGTCTACTTCGGACCATGGCTTGCACCTATTAAAAGATTCTAGTTTAGATTTATATGGATTTTCTGATGCTGATTGGGCTAGTTGTTCGCTAACTCGACGGTCAGTGACATGTTTTGCAATCTTTCTTGGTTCCAACTTGATATCTTGGGGAGCTAAGAAACAACCAATGATTGCCATATCTAGTGCTAAGGTTGAATATAGAGCCATTGGTTCCACAACTACAGAACTCACTTGGTTGGCTACTCTTTTGCGAGATCTTGGAATTCATTTGTCACAGCCAGCCATCTTATATTGTGATAATATTAGTGCTCTTTACATGTCTTGCAACCCAGTGTTTAATGCACGAACAAAGGACATCAAAATCGATTATCACTTTGTTCGCGAGAAAGTTGCTCAAGGTTCGCTGGTTACACGCTTTGTGCGTTCTTGCAACCAATTGGCAGACATCTTCACCAAAGCTCTTCCCAAGACTCCCTTTCAGCTACTACATTCCAAGTTGGGTGTTCTCTCTCTTTCACACCTCAACTTGAGGGGGAGTAACAAGGATTCAAATAATCAAAGCACAAATCATATTCCTGATATTGTGCCAACAATTGAAAAATCATAGCAACGGTAATATTGAGAGAATCATGGCTATAGTTTAGATTGTAAATGCATTGATTGTTGTAATCAATTATTTCCTTAATTGTACATAGAACCTTTATATAAATAGAATGAGATTCTATCTTTCTAACCAAGGGAGATAACATTCCTTAAACTCTTTTAATACCTTGGAGTTGTTGATAACTAGGCCTCTTTGGTCCTGGAAGTTCTGCTTTCTTGGTTGCAAGTTGTTTTCCATCTTTAACTTGTGTGTCAATTGCAGGGTCACTTCTGTCTGGTTGTTCTAATTTTCTTGTCTTAGTTGGTTTCATTTGTCCACTGCTCTTGTTAATTGTGTGTTCTAAACTTTCTAGACCACCATTGCTTGCAACAGTCAAAGTAATCCAATTTTGTAAAGCATTTCAAATATAGATTAGTCACATATCTATGAGTTCAACAATTATTATATGTTAATGTTAATATCAAGGCTTTAAAAAATGATAAATTAGCTATTGAAGTGCCAAAATTGTCAATTGCATCCCTGAACTTGTAAAAAAAAAGGATAAATTAACCCTTTTGGACGATGGGAAAAAAACCCTTTTGGACGGAAATTGATACGACCTAATCAATAATTGTATAGAATTTAATTGAGTCATAACAATTTCCATAAAAGGGCTAATTTCTGTCTAATTGTTAAAAGGAGCTAGCCGAACCAATTTTCGTCAAAAAAGCTAATTTGTCCCTTTATTACAAATTCAGCTGCAAAAAATGTCTAATAAGCCGAAAGTATATTAATTCTCACGTCATACCTTCTCAAAGTAGACCAACTCCTTATTCAATAGAAGAATGTCGATAACAGTGAGGCCTCCCTCGTTTGTGACTGTCTTGTCTACCCTAGTGTCTTTTACTAGGAATTTCAAAGATTTTCCGATTATCTATTTGGATTAATGCGAGATGCAAAGCTGTGTTACCTTTATTATCTTGTTGATTGATAAGGCCATCATAAGAGAGAACGTTGTCAAGAATGAACTTGACTGAATCAAGCTTTCCTCCTACAATAGAAAAGTGGAGAGCCGTTTGGACATTTTTATCTTGTAAATCCCATATTTTTGGATACCTATTTGCAATATCACCCTCTCTTGCTACAATGTCAATCAGAGACATGCCGACTTTTTCTCTCATATAAGCAGTTGAAGTATCAATATACTTTAGAAACAGATTGCAAATGTCCACAGCACCGAAGTGTTCCACATAGTGAAGAGGAATAAAAATCTCAATTTCTATCAAAATTAGATTATATAGTGTGATTATCAAAATTTCATAAGGTTTTCAAAATCTCACATAATCGTTATCAAAATTTTAATGTGTGGTATTTTAGATGGAGGTTATTAAAATTTCATAGAAATGTTATTAAATTTTATAGGGAGGTTATCGAAATTTCATAGTTTAGTTTTCAAAATTTCATAGGGGGTTATCAAAATTTCATAGGGAGGTTAACAACATTTCATAATAAGGTTACCAAAAAATCATAGCACTGTTATGAAAAATTGTTGTCATAAAAATTTAAACGGAGGTTATCAAAATTTTATAAGATGGTTTATCAAAATTTCATAGTGAGGTTATCACAATTTCATAGTGTGATTATCAATATTTCACAATGTCATTAGTAGCGGAGCCAGGATTTCAATATGGGGGGAGGGGGGGGGGGGCAATTTAAACTTAAATATGTCACATAAATATGTTTATTGTTATAGTAAAATTTATCTTATGAGCGTACATAATAATTATTTTATGAAAAAAGTCAATTACAATTTTGCACATATACAAAAATAAACAAGAACTATTTATTGAGAATGAGTAGCATACCTTAAAATTGTGCACGACGTTTTTTTAAGGAGATGAAATCAGTAAGTAATTTTTAGCATACCTTAAAATTGTACACGACGTTTTTTTAAGGAGATGAAATCAGTAAGTAATTTTCATAATCATAATCCAAGTAATTTTCATTTCCTACCCCATTTGGTATAAACACATCATGAATTCACAATATAAATTAAATCATAAATTAAAATACTATCATAATTCAAGTAATTTTCACTTCCTAGATATTTTTTATACATACATAAGGATTCACAATAATTTATAAAAATACAAATAATTTTTTCAAACTTTAAAATAAACAAATAATCCATAACTTACCATTATCAAAGAAAAAGAAGACAAAATAATAACTTCTCTTGATACTTGAGTCTTGGTCTTTTGGAGCTTCCAAGTTAAAAAATGGGAGTGTTTAAAAAATAAAAATAGAAGAAATTTTGCTTGAGTCTTGAGAATTGATTTCTAGTGTGGAAGAGGAAGATTCGGCTGGAAGAGTAGAAAGGCTTTTAGGTGGGGACCGTGGGGTTTCTTTCAGCTTTTTTTAAGAAACTTCATACTTGTTGTTACAAGTTTGTCTTGTTTGTTAGAGTAAAGGACCATAACACTTGAGGGATTAAAATGGCGGGGCCAACTTCAATCTGTTGGAAGGGCCAAAATATGCTCTCTCTCTATATATATATAAATAAAGGGGCCCAAAAATTCTTGGGGGGCCATGGCCCCCTTCGCTCTCTTAATGGCTCCATCATTGAATGTGATTACTAACATTTCATATGGAGGTTGTAAAATTTCATTGTGTGCTTATCAATATTTCACTTAGAGGTTATCAAAATTACATAATGTCATTATCAAAATTTCATAAGATAGTTATCAAAATTTTATATGCTTAATGGACAAATGGCCCCTGAACTATCACAAAAAAAGGGACAAAATGACCCCAAAACTTTCAATTGGGACAATTAAGCCCTCTAATTCTCAATTTTTAGCCTCTTTAAGGGCCATTTGATCTGTTTTTTGGTCAAATTTTGAGGGCTATTTTGTTCTTATATGTCAAAGTTCGAGGGATATTTCAGTATTATGTCTATCAATTTGGAGTCATTTAACTAATTAGCTTTTTTTCCTCTTCGCCTAGATTTCATGGATTTCTTGACAGAAAGCTGTAAATCTTCACCCAGTGAAACAGATGAGGATGGATGGAACTTTCTTATGAAATTTTGATAACCTCCCTATGAAATTTTAATTATTCCACAATAAAATTTTAATAACCTTCCTATGAAATTTTGGTAATTAGACTATGAAATTTTGGTAACCTCCCTTTAAAATACTACACTCTAAAATGTTAATAACCATACCATTAAATTTCGATAACCTCTTTATGAAATTTTGATAACCACACTATGAAATTTTATAACCTCCATATGAAATTTTGATAACCATACTGTGAATTATCGATAACCTCACTATGAAATTTCGATAACCCCGCTTTGAAATTTTGATAACTTCCCTATGAAATTTTGAATACACTTAATTTTGATAACATTCCTATAAAATTTTGATAATAATGATTTCTATGAAATTTTGATAACCATTCTATGGGATTTTGATAACCACACTATATAATTTTGATAACCTGATAGGTGTTAGTTTTACATGATTATTAGTGCCAAATTGATATATATTTTGCGTAATGTCTAGGGGTATAAGTGATACAAGATTTGCAAGCTACCCGAGCTCGACTCGAAGAAAATTCGAATTCGACTCGGTCACTGTAAAGCCAAGCTTGGGTATTGAATCGAGCCGAGCTCGAGCTCAGGGATGCTTGATTCGATACCCGTCGAACTACTCGGTACACACACATATATATATATACATTATATTATATATTTAATTAAAATATTACCTATATATCCCTATCGAGCTCGAGTTTGAATTTCAGCTAAAAATGATTGTTTTTTTAAATTTTTTTAAAATTGAGTATTGAATTTACCGAGTCGAGCTCGAATGCCACGATACTCGATTTGAGCCAAGCTAATCAAAGCTGGACCGAGCTCGAGTCGAGTAGCTCACTACTCGACCCAGCTTGACTCGATTACACCACTAATAATGTCTAACACTTTTATGGTTTTTATTGTTAGTTTCTCACATTTATGATTTCATGGCTTGTAGGTCTAATTTGAAGTGATTGAGACTTTAATTGGAGGATTTTTGTGTGGATTGATTGTTTCGAAGAAATTAATAAAGAGTTTAAGGAATGGGAATTCGGAGTTAAACTTGAAGAAGCTAGAAAGAATTTCTTAGAAGTGGATTGGGGAAAGTGTTTCACATTTAAAAAAAATATGTTTCACATAAAAAAAAAAGTCTTAACGTGAAAAAAAAAAGTCATCTTATAATGATTAATGGTTAAAATAAGTTGTAAAAAAAGGTCACGTTAAAAGTAAAATTGATTAATAAAATGATTCAATTTTAACTAGTTAATAAGGTTAAAATATGTTAAAATAATTAATAAAAATTTAATTTGATGAGATATGGTGTAAATTAAAATTTGATGTTGATTAAAAAAATACTTAGTTGGCATCAATCTACTATATAATCCTAACATAATTTTTTTTTTTTAAAAAAAAGTCGAAGCCAACACTGCAATAACTTTATAATCCGTAGAATTGGAAAGACTTCTTGTCTTGTATAAAAGTTTAAGTCAACCTTTAACAAAACATAAGCTGATGCATTTATTTTATTATTAATTTCATCAACGATATTGTTATATATAGTCAAAGATTTTTTTTATTTGAAGAAAAAACAAAGGCCTATTGGAATTTTCTGTTCATCATTCAAGTGGTGAAGTGGGGACTACCTATCATTTTGAATACTCAGCAATTTCCAAATTTGAGTGGACTCAAGATTATAATTTTCATCATTTTAACAGAAAAAAATTGGTTGTTAGTTATATATTGGAAACTTCTAATTAAAAAAGAGAATTGCCTTGGTGCCAAAAAAAAAAAAGGAGAGAATTGCCTGCCTGACTCAACTATGAACCCGGAAGTGTACGAAGCTGCAGCCATATATAAATATCTTAAACAGAGTTTTGTTGCATCCAAGATATGGTGTGCAGAACTTGCTCAACTGTTTGTAGATTGCGCGAAACATCTATCGCTTGTGAATAGTGCTAAACTGTAGTCCAAATTAATGTGCGTTACTTAAGGGAATGATTGACAAAACGATAATTTCACTTTCAATTCCAAGGAAAAAAACAAGGTTACCGAAAGTTATCCAATGAAAAAAAAAACTTGCCCGTGTAAAAGGGGCTTTCTCTCGTGCCATTAAGTTTCAATGAGAGAAAGTGCAACAAAAAAGTAAAGATGGATTTTATTGAATGCAACAAAAAAAGTTGAAACTCAACAACATAAAAAATCCATATAACAACACCAAATAATTGCATGACTATAGGATTTGCAATTTTAGGTGATATGTTTATTGGGGCAGAATCATAAAATTTTCTTTGGGGAGCTGACCGGTGTGTTATATATATAAAATTTTATGTTAAGCTAAAAATAATATATAATAATGTAAATACCTCAAAAAAAAAAATACTCATACTATATATTATCCCCACGTATTCACGTCGGATTTTTCGGTTTATGATTGGAATTGAGTAATTTTAATTCTAAGTAAATTTTTTATTTTATGTAATAACAATTAAATTAAATGGAAGGAAATATTATTAGAATTCTAATGTCTATTCAAATAATTATTTACTGGAAAAAGAAGGAAATGAAGTTTCACTTTAATTGTAATTCAATGTTCTAAATATATATTTATAAATATTATTTGGAATTGTATAAGTCAAATGAAATAATTGCATGTTACTCTTCTTTTTATTTTTAAAAACTTTATAAGTTTTTTAATTAAATTAGTAAAATGGTAAAAATAAAATAGGTATAAAAATATTAGATTTAATAAGATAAAAATAGAGTTTTTAATTGAGTAAAACTATAAAAATATATTTAAAAAATTCTAATTTTTAAGTTTTTTAATTAAAATAAAATAGTAAACTGCTAAAAATAAAATAGTTATAAGGATATTAGACTTAATTAAATAAAAAATAGAGTTTTTAGTTGAATAAAACTATAAAACTTTAAATAATGGCATTTAAGAAATATATTCGAAAAATAATGGTATAATGGGTGATTCAAAAGTTTTACAGGTGAACGTACTTTTTAATATAGTGTAGATTATTTGCAATTGTAAATGTATAATAATATATATTGGTTTTTTTACCAACCAATGAACTTTGGACAAATGTCAACATTGGAAAAGTCAAATACTGAGCATACAGCAGTTTGAGCATAACTTTAATAGTAAAGTATACATATAACAATTTAATCAAAGGAATTTAATGCCATGCCCATAAGTTAATTCGTCATCAGCTTAATGAGTAATAATACTATAAATATAAATAAAGTAATAAGAGAAAATACAATAAATAAAATATTAATCCTCAAATAGATTGAAAATTTGATAAATTAAAGAAAATTTGAATAATTTATCTATATATATATTAAAAAGTTCGAAGTCTTGTAAAACTTTTGAATCGTCCATTATACCCTTATTTTTCGAATATATTTCTTAAATATCATTGTTTAAACTTTTATAATTTTACTCAACTAAAAACTCTATTTTTATTTACTTAAATCTAATATCTTTATAACTATTTAATTTTTACAATTTTACTATTTTAATTAAAAACTTATATATATTAGAATTTTTTTAAATACACTTTTATAGTTTTGCTCAACTAAAAACTCTATTTTTTATTTAATTTAATCTTATATCCTTATACCTAATTTATTTTTATCATTTTACTAATTTAATTAAAAAACTTAGATATATTAGAATTTGGATAAATGATAATTATCCTGGTTAAAAAATTATAACAATGTGGATTTTATTGAATAAAACATAATTTTAGTTTATAATATTAGTGGGTCATCCGAGTTAACTTCTCGGGTCATTCGGGTTACGGGTTTGTCGGGTCTGGATATGACGAGTTTGGGTCGTTTACTTTCTCTGATAAAATCGGATTCGATTGGGTTGAGCAAATTATCGAGTTTGGATTAGGTTCTGACAACTCTACTTATAATTAATTTCAATTATTATTTTATTTTTCTTTTAATTTAAACACGATGGTCACGTGCAAAGCACGTGGAATTGAAGACTAGTTTATATATAGAAGGAACTAAATTATAATTTTTATCAAGTGGCCAAATTCTTTTAAAAGAGAAATTATAGGGGCAAATGAAAAAACAAAAAGGGGCCAAATAAAAAAATAACAATTATGGGGAACCATAACAGAATTTTACCATTTTCTATAGATGAAAAAATATGACTCCCAAGCTTTCATTGGGCGGAGGGGGGCATGGCCCTTCGCCATTCCGCGTCTGCTTACCGGATGGCTATATAGTCATAGTAGAGAATTTTCATACCTTTCTCTTTCAGATTTTCCAGACATTAATTCAATAGAAACTTCATATTGTACGTAAAGATAAGAAGAGAGGAAGAAACTTCTCTCAAAAAAAAAAATATAATATTATAATAATAAAGAGAAATTGAAAATTTAGCTTTTAAGCTCTTGTAAATCATGGCATAACCTCTTAATAAATATTTTGAATTATCTAAATCAGATGTACGGAAAAAGAACTCGATAATATTAAGTAAATTATTCACCTAAACCACTAATTTTCGGAAGTATTTTTTAGATTTGACACATCAAATTTATTTTTTAGTTCTCATGAAAGTTGAACAACATGTTAATAGACACTTCAATAAATTTAATTGGACACTTGGAGAGAAAATTATATAATCTTGAATAGATCATCGACAGAAACAACTAACTTTTCGGAAGCATTTTTGATAACTGAAACATCAAATTTAGCTTTCGAGTCCTCATGAAAGTTGTAGATCATGAAACAACCTTTTAATAGACAATTGAATCACCTCAATCAGACATTTGGAGCAAAAATTATGTAATATTAAGTTGGCCGTCCATTCCCGCTAACTGAAACAATAATTTTTTCGGTAACATTTTTGATATTTGAAACATCAAATTTAGCTTTCAAGTCCTTATGAAAGTTGTAGATCATGGAACAAACTTTTAATAGACACTTAGATCACCTCAATCGAACATCTGGAATATAAATTATGTAGACCATCCATTATCGCTAACTATTTTCTTAATATATAAATATATTATGTTATATTATCATGTTATATTATATTAAGTTAAAAAGACAGAAAAACCAGGTGAATAATGTTGAGTATGCTTGAGTCAAACATGGGAAACGATAACATCTTAAACCCTTTTAGTAAATTTAAGTAAGAATTCATAACCTTTATTTTTGAAAAGAAAGTTGCTAAAATCTTCCAAGATGTGAGGCTAAGTTTGTTATAGCTATTTTAATAATTTTTACAGCTTTTTTAGTAATTTTAGATCAACAAGATTAGTAATATTCATAATTGACAAAAATTATTAAAAATAATAAAACATAAGGTTATTAAATTTGTTGATAGGCCAATAGTTTTTTATATAATCTTCACAACATTTTTACTAATCTTAGATTTGAAAATTGATAATCCTCATTAAATTGATGAAATGCTACTAAATTTATTAAAAATGTAAGGTTACTAAATTACTCCCTTTGTCCCTTAAGTGTAAAAAATTATAAAATATTAGATCATCAAAAAATATGTTTTGAAAAGCTTGAAACTTAATTTGAGAGAAACCTGTTTTCTTAAAATTTAATTTTATATAATTGTTTTATAATTAATGGTCAAAATTTGAGATGGTTTGATTAAAATGGTGATAGTTATTAAGGGATGGAAGGAGTATCTTATAATATACTATAACATTTTTTATAACTTTTATAACTTTTTTAGCAACTTTAAATAAGAACATTGACAATGTCATTATTGATAAAAGACTACTAAAATTACGTAACGGTATAAGGCTAATCACTAAATCTTTATCATTCAAAAACTTTTGATAACTAAAATTTGTACATATTTATTTACTTTATATTTTTTTAATTCAACTTTAAATTTTAAAAGTCTAGACATTATTTTTCAGCGCCTGCTTACCGGATGGCTATATAGTCATATATAGTAGCGAATTTTCAAACCTTTCTCTTTCAGACATTAATTGATCAATATCCTCGAAAAAGATAAGAAACTGATAAAGAAACTTCTCTCTCTCAAAAAAAAGAAAAAAAAGAGAGACAGAGAGAAAGAAACTACCTTATAAGTTATAAGTTCCTTACTCGAAATTTTCTTGCTTTTATTCTATAAACTTCAATTTAGGTTCTCTTAGTTCCTCACTCGAAATATCATTGCTTTATTTAATCCCTTTCTTAAGGGAACTGCACTTGAATTCAAATAAAAGTGCAAACGACGTATGAAGAAAGAATGACGAAAACAGTCAGAAGCGATGCCCTCAACGCAGGTGATCAGATTTGCTCTGATAGGAAGAAATACAAGCTAAAGGTCTACTATCACCATGGTATATATATATTACTCTCTTAAAAATTCTCTATTTTTTATTAATTATTACTCCCTCAGTTCCGAATTGAATGACCACTTTATATATGACATGGAATTTAAGGAAAAATGGTATTTAGGTGGATATTTTACAATTGTATCTTTAAAAGTGAGTATTAAGTGGTGAGTCCCATTCAAAATTAATGTTTAAATGAAGGATAGTTTTGTAAAAATGTTTTTCATTTTAGGAGAATGAGCATTATTTTGAAACATTCAAAAATAGTAAGGTGACATTTAATATGAAACGGAGGGAGTATATTACTATTATTTTTGAGACAAGACTCAAGAGACTGATTGATTATGCATGCAGGGATATATGTGGGCGATGGCATGGTGATTCACCTAATGGGACCAAACAAACTTCTCAATAGACCTGATCCATGCCAAAAATGTGGGTTCCAGACTACTACTGCTGGAATCTATAAAACCTGCATGGATTGCTTCCTGGAAGGCCACTCGCTTTACCGCTGTGATTACAGTGTCCCCTCAAATTTGAAGATGGCTTGGAAGATACGCCGTGGCCTTTGCAGCACTTCGGATTCCAAACCGTCAGACGAAGTCGTGCAAACGGCGCATCGTCTACTTCAAGAAAAGGACTTCGGAACGGGCGAATACCATTTTCTAATGAACAACTGCGAGGACTTTGCTGTGTATTGCAAAACGGGTGTGGCCAGGAGCAATCAGACCGCTGGCTTGATGGGTAATCCTCTCTATACCACTGTGAAACGTAAAGTAAACAAACTACGGAAGAAACCAAACGCAAACTCTGACGTTGTTGATGAAAATAAACAAACTACGGAAGAACCAAACTCTGATGTTGATGATCAGTAATATTGATCAAGATCTACTCTTTGGAAATGCTTGCCTTTAATTTGTTACCCTTTATTTACCATATATATCGATGAATAAACTTGTTTACCTGGACCATAAAGTTCATGGGTTCAAGTCTCAGTAACTTAATTGCTAGGTGTATTGTTTTTGAATCATGAGATCACGGATTCAAGTCCTCCATTTGTGGGTTTTGATTGTACAACATAAAAATTTATGTTGGTTCGGTTTAGTTGGTATTATTTTTGATTGTATAACATAAAAATTTATGTTGGTTTGGTTTGGTTGGTTTATTATTATGGTAATTATTATCATGGTTTGTCTGATCATTTCTCATAACATATATGTAATAAGATCTATATATGTGATATGCGACAAAAGCCATCAATTATTCTCTAAGGTTTTTTTTTTTACTGCAAATAACGGGAATCCAATTTTTGACTGGAAAGGCCTGTCTATATTATTATATATTATATTAAGTGAAGGCATGCGGCTATTTGCAGGTAGGGGTGCAAATGAATAACAGGTTCGATGAACAACTCATGAACAAGTTCGATTAAAGCTTATTTATGTTGGTTTCAGGGACAGATCCAGGATTTTTGTTTAGTGGGGGGGTAAAGTGTAATACCAAGCTTATTTTCTTTTATTAGATTTTTTAGAAATTGCCAAGTTGGGGCTTAATTGATTAAAAACAAGAGTTATGAGACTCAAATTTAAAAGTGTAGAGACTAGGGGGCCATTTGGCAATTTTGCCAATTTTCTTATTAAAAGAAAACCTCCACCCATTATCTTCTTCTTCCCGTCACTCTCATCTTTGCTTTCTCTTACTACAAGCTCTCTCTCTCTCTCTCCAATGTCCATGAAATTGATGGTGAAATAAGCATGCAACCAAGGCATATAAAAGCCCTCATCAAATCTTCTAATTTTATGGTCTAAAAGTCAAGTTCCATGGATGGTTGAAGGGAAATATGGATTCAAGGAGAGAGGTAAGTTTAAAAGGGAAATTATACACTAATGATATGTGTTCTTATGGATTCTTAAGAATGGGTTTTGATTCATTGTTGTTATGGGTAT